>JAVCKZ010110781.1:0-10320 GCA_034780755.1 Lepetodrilus elevatus | reverse complement strand
GAGAGAGAGAGAGAGAGAGAGAGAGAGAGAGAGAGAGAGAGAAAGAGAGAGAGAGGGAGAGAGAGAGAGGGAGGGAGAGAGAGAGAAGATAAGTAGTATAGTGGATGAAGTGGGGTGGTTGTGGTAGTGGTAATAATAATTCTACAAAAAAATAGTACAAGTGTGTACTGGTGAGGTGAGGTACCTTACTACCCAAAAATATAAATAAACTCATGTAACAGTTAAAAGTTTTACACACATTTTATGATCCCGACAAAGACAGCCATATATCTAGGCTCTGAAAGTATCAATGTTTGATATGTGACATGTGTGCACTCACACACAATGGCAGCTAGTCAGATTCCCCCTGACCCCCCAACTCCCTCCCCTCCCCCTATCCCTGTCCCCCATTGTAATATACAGCAGGAAATGAACACATATTGGCAGTAGACCTGGGGGTGAAGAATATGACCCCGTCTCCCAGGTCTCAATCATACAACAGGTTGCAGGTATAAATCCTTGGCGGAGTGCATTACACATGGTAACTCGCACCATATTGCAGCCAACTTTATACACCATAGCCTGCCATTCATCGGATCCACGACAAAAACATTCTGCTTGAATTTAAACAAAATTTGTTTCAAAAGTTTGACCTAAATTTGACATGTGGTAGGTCGTGCTCTACAGTAGTTTATTTCCACAACTATTGAAAATGTAAATCCACCGTGAATTTGACAAATCTTTCTCTCGCCATGTTAACATCGTCAATGAAGCGTATCATGTCACCACTGACTGACAACAAACGCTACTGGCTGAACAGATCAACATGTCTCTAATTTCCCCAATAATTAAGTGATAACAAGAGTAATCCCTTACACCCACCGACGACAATAAACAAGCGACAACAATAAACAGCCGAGTGAACACAGACAGAAAGGTGTTAGAACAACGTGCAGTTACCGTACCTCGACAGTCGACGTCGGCCAAATCCAGTAAACACAACTGTCCCAGTAAGCTCCAGGATTTGAAAAGGCCACAGACATCGAATTACTTTAACGGTGACCTTAAAAAAAGCGATCTCAGCGCACACACACTGCCACGCTTTGACTGCACAGCAGAGAGAGAGAGCGAGTCAGTCGGCACAGGTCTCGTAACGCCAGTCCTCCGATAGAAATATTCCACGCTGTCCCTGTGATACACTATCCCCGGGATTAAACTACACATTCAACGACTTCCTGTCTTGTAACACTGTGGAGGATTCTCACAGAAAGTGGTTCATTACATTCGCGAGAGATAAAGTCAACTTTAGTAAACATCACCCTGGGGGAGGGCCGGTTGAATGGTTAGCCGGCGGGTGGGGGGAGGCAGACCAGGATCAGACTGTCCCAGGAAGCGGGAGACTTTAGCACAGAAGGTGTCCCTCCAGTTAGCACTGGGGAGGGTATATGCAAGGAGTCGTGGTTGCTGTACGAAGTGTCTGTCCCGACTAGCAGAACTCCTTGAGAGCACTCCAGGCCTGACAAGAGTTGGGTCACAGCTGAGCGATTATCCCGATGTGTTCCCAGGCGTGGGTCGACGCTACAACACTACGACACCACAACCATTCAATTGGGAATGTGTAGTAAGATCTGATGTTCATAGGACCTCAGTTATGTGCATGTGGGTGGGAGTGGGGGCAAGATGGAAGAGATAGGACTTTAATTGGGACAACTTGTTCTCATTCAAATACTGAACACATAACATCCACCATGAACAGAAAATATCATGCTTATTGGTGGGGGTGGGGGCAAGATTTGGAAGAGATAGGACAGTAATTGGGCTCACTCAATTGTAATTGTAACAGTAATTGTTCTCATTCAAATACTCCATAACATCCACCATGAACACATACTATCCACCATGAACACATACTATCCACCATGAACACATACTATCCACCATGAACAGATACCGGTAGTTACATGCACATTGCTGGGTGACACAGTGGGGGCAATGTGGAAGAGATAACTCAAAATATCCACCATGAACAGATCGGCAAGTCCAGATATTGTGAGAACATTGACACAATACAGAAATATTTCCTGATTGACGAAGTGGTATTTTTTGTCATTAAGGCCTCCCTGCTTCCATCAGTATCCGGAATGCTGCCTGAGGCTAATCTGCTACCTCTAATACATAACAATAGGGACCTCTAATACATAACAATAGGGACCTCTAATACATAACAATAGGGGCTATTAAGCTCACCAGTTAACAAGGAAATTAATTCACAGTTAACCGCCAAAGTTCAATGGGATAATCCTAAGTAGATAGATCAATGTGTGTGTGTGTGTGTTGTGAATGTTATGCGAGTGTGTGTGTGTGTGTGTGACATTGTGTGTGTGTATGACATTGTGTGTGTATGACATTGTGTGTGTGTGTGTTTGTGTGTATAGTATGTAGTGTCTATGTATGTGTATGTGTGTGTGTGTGTGTGTGCGTGTGTATGACAGGGGGTCTCGTGAGTGGGTGTACATATTGAATGTTAACCAGGTAATTGTTTACTCATGATGTACTCAGATGGTGCTCAAGTATATATTTAGAGTCTCACAACAGAACAACACCTACCCTTGACATAGCTCGAGACCGAGACTTCAGACATACTTGATCACGTCCAAAATCACTGTCATTTTATGTTAGTCTGGTCTGCATGAACCATACACAACCGTTTCCTTCTAAACATCCAACATTTCATTTTAACCTTCACTAAAATAATCACTCGGCTGGTAATAAACCAAGAATTATTTTCTTCTTATAAAAGTAGATGTACTATGATCTCTATGCAGGCATAATAACTAACTTTAAAATGTACTCGCCCAAATAGTGATACAAATAACAAATGTTATGAATTTCTACTCGCCCTTAGGATACAATTAGCATTTGGCAGAAATGTCCTGGGCGAGCGGGCGAGTGTTAATTGTGAACCCTGCTATGTATAACTTCGTCGCAAATAGGTGAAAGATTCCCGCAATGACATTAAACTCCATGATTACTCACTCACTACGTATGACTATCCCCATCTAAATTGTCTGTATGCTCCACCACTATAGCCAGCAGTAGAAACTAACTTAGTAACTTACTAGCGCGAATAGTTACAAATGTTATGAATGTCTACCAGTCCTTCGGATACCTTTAGCATTAGCAGAAATGGCCCGGGCTAGTGGGCTAGTGTTAATTTTGATCCCTGTAATAGCCAATGGTAAATGTGACCGAGAACCTGCCTGTGGGCCAAGCTTTACCTACAGCTGACCATCGACCTCCACCAGGAATTAACATCACATGGACTCAGAATGTAGAGTCGGCGGCTAATGAAATCCAGAAGCATATGCCGAGCCGTGTCAGGATCTCACAGCCATGTGAATTACAATCAGGACCAGTCGCCGCTGGGTATAGATTGGGTAAATGTAATGGACTAATTGGCGGCCATCATGGACACTGAATCAAGACAGGATCGCCGTACCTCACGGAGCACGGCCATTGATTCACTCGGACAGGAAGCTGAGCGGCATCCGGAATCGATGGCGGCAACTTGTCGCGAGGTGGACGCGAGTTTGCTCAAATTATTCACGCGTTATTCTCATGGACAGATACGCTACCTGCGCAATATATGGTACAGTTACTTGACGATCTCATCTCGACTGTGAGCTCTCGAAAGTTCCCTATTACCATGTAGAAGAGGTAGCAATAAGAGCGCTAATTTCTCTTGGTAGATGCGAGAGCTTCGAGAAATGATACCCATGACTGTATCTCCACATTTTGACTCTCGTTCCACAGAACAAACATGGCGCTACGAGAGTCATAACTCCTTAGCAACTCCATGCTAACATACAGGAGTTACGACTCTCGTAGAGCTATGATTGTTCTGTGGAATGGGCCCCTGACTTCTTCATATCAAAATATTTTAAAAGATGGTATTTGTTGTTTCCCTGCTTGGCACCCATTATTAAAGAGGTAAAGCTGGTCATCTTGGGAGTCTTTTATGATGCCTGGGGTATGGGAGCTGGGTATGGTCTAATTGCAGTAGGATATTCCAGTGAGCTAGCACCATCAGCTAGAGGATATCTGGTCTAGTACAATCAGGGCATGTACACACAAAGCCACTATACAAGTAAAATAATCTAGAAACTTTGCAAATATATTGTCAAAATCATACCAGTGTATTGCTGATAAAGCACAAAAGCCGGATTAACGGTCAAGTATTTTACAAGGGGCATAAAAACTATTTAAGCTCCATGGTAAATGCTTAAGCGTAGGTCACAGGTCACCAACATGGCACTATATATATATAACAACCAGCTGTAAACAAGCACTATAACAGGTCTCGTGTATATTATCTGCTGCACGACAGCTTAGACAGCAAGTGGACAAAATGTTTTATCAATTGCACGGTCCGTTCCGCCCATGGTCAGTGTTTTATGATCCGCATCGACAGTTTTCTCCTGCAGACATATGTTTTATGATCTTTATCAGCTATAAATATACTCACATAGAAGAAAAAATAAAGTACATTATATCAATTTTCTGAGTGGTTTAATTGCAGTAAAAACCGCCCTGTCCTTAAAAGGCATGAGTCATAAAGGACATACTGCCGTTTATTATTAATGTGTACATGCTCTTTTGTCTTGGGAGATTGAGAGTCAACCTGTTGTATGGCATTTTAACACGGGGAATGAGTGTACAAGCTGTCGTAGACTGTACTGTACGCCTGTCTTGACAATACTGGAAATCCATGATATAAGAAATTATGAGTGTGTGGTTCTGTCAGCTGTCTTAATAAATATAGGTCAATGCACAGCATTCTAGATTTAATCATCGTGCATTTCAGTTATTCAATAAAAAAACAACTTTCTAGATTCTTTCACTAATGACTTGTCAGTTTAGGGCTGGAGGAAACTCAATTAATATTTAAGTTAAATATATATGCATTTAGCGGGATATAAATACACTTATTATAGGGTGAAAGATTCCCGCAGTGACGTTAAACTCCATATTCTCTCACTCACTTATCATTATTAAATGTAGCAAAATAAAAATATAAAAGTAGAATATTTTTTTTTTTACAGGTAAATTATTACAGAAACAAAATGTACTACTACATAGACAATTTCAGAAAATATATTATTGACAGTTTTCACCCAAAATGACCATTCCCAAAAAATTTACATTTCATTTCAATGACATACCTTCCTGTGATGCCAACTGTGATACTCTGCGACAACATTTAACATTATCATTGGAAGAAATACCTCTACAAACAGCTTGAATATACCACAGTGTAAACAATACACATTCTTCTTCAGCTCTCTCTCTGCATGAACAGCGAGCGATATTTTTCTGATCATTGGCAAGGTCCCTATGTCCTGAGGCTATAATATTCTACGCCAAGCCTTTTTCCAATGCAAGTCAAAGGCGTGAATTCAATTAACATGTTTAACTATCAGAGTAAAGGCAAATACTCTTTTTGGATTTGCATGTTTGCATTATTTAAATGATTTCCAATGTTTACTGCTTAGGAATGCATTTAATCGAGCCAGGTTTTGATCTTAAGATATTAATCGGAATAAGGAATTAATGCAAGCGTAAAACCTGATCCTTTACGAGTCAAGTGTGTTGGCATTGCTTATGCTACACTAACGGATTAATTGTAGTACACCTGTGAATTAATTGTTGTACACCGGTGAATTAACTATATTACACCTGTGAATTAATTGCAGTACACCTGTGCATTCATTTCTAAACACCTGTACAAAAAAAAACTTCCTAAGAAATACCTGTCAGCGATTACTATGTTTCTGATCATTTGCCGAGGTTGTCGGCCTAAGTGAATAACGGTTGCTTAAAAAATACAACCTGGTAAACAGGATATTGATATTTAAATTCAGTTACCTGTAATTTGTAAAAGATCATTCTACCCCACCCACCTGAACATGGTTTAATTAACCCTATCCCTGCTGTATTAATAAATGGTTTAACCCTATCCCTGTTGTATTAATAAATGCATTAATTAACCCTATATCTGCTGTATTAATAAATGGTTTTACTTTTGAATTAACCATAACCCTGCCATATTAATAAATGGATTACATAATTAGCCCAATCCCTGGTGAATAACGTTCTATAGGGCATTTCTATTTGCTGATAACAGATAAAAGGTTAAATGTAACCTTGTAAATACTACTTTATAAGAAATTAATTTTAGATATTGTATATGAAAAGAACTGAAACATGCTCTCTATGAGAATAACCGATACATCACATGAAACATGCTCTATGAAAATAACAGATGCATCACACAAAACAAATTCTCTTTGAAAATATTAATTTAGCAGTTCGGGCCACCATTGTACCCGAGCTTTGACATTTGATGTTGTAATTCTGTGACAGGCGATTAGTTACGTTGGTAAATATACCTCCGTAGTAGCGCTGGTAAAATTACAGAGTCTGTGTGTATCTACGAGGGCGATGATGGCTGCCATGGTCATACGAGCACTGCGAATAAATGTTATTCAAATATTAACTTAGTGATATTCTTACTATTAAAGTTGATTAAAAATAAGAAAACTTTAATGTTACTAAGTAAAAGTAAATAGTGCTTATGGATGAATTTTCAATGTACCAACTTCAGATTTTATAAGAAAAACCCCAATTAATTTCATTCAGAGATATATTTTAGTATTTATGAAAAGCAAAATTTTCTGTTGTACCAAAATTGATAATCAATACAACTGCCGCCAAAGTTTTAAAGTTTTTTAAAAATATAAATGACAAAATAAAACATTATTAGAAAATTATAACAAATATTTTTTAAATACTCACTCACACATACTAAAATAGCTTTTGGGCCCTGACGTAACATAAAATAAAACTGTATTTGTGCGAAGATCTAGCCATGTCCAGAAATAGCCATCGAAAACACATCTAAATAATCTTGTCTCAACACGGCAACCGCATTCCAGGAATAAGTCCCACAATGTTTCCTTTTAATATTTCAGGAAAACATGCAACATGATATCATCTCTTGACTCAATAGACACTGCCGTGTGTTGGCGGAGTTCAGGAAGACACTGCACACGAACCAGCAACACAGGCGCCCGGACGAGATAGCAGACAGGAAACCACCACCCATGTGATGCAACGTCCTCCAAACTCATCCAGCACTTTAATATTAACCTTCTTACTGCGCCATCTAACAGCATAAACAAAAGTGTCGTTTAACCCTGGTAACCAGAGATTCCAAAAAGAGCGTTCTTTCTGCCTAATTCAGCAGGGAGAGGGTTAAAGGATTCAATAAAGTGGCCAATATATATATATGATTTTAATTTATGTACGTTATTATTATTGGTCATAGCAAAACCAACAAAATAAATCCCTTTTACCTGTTGATGATAATACTGGTAAACGATTGATTGCTGTGAAAATTAAGTAGTGCCTATTCATGTTAGTGTACATGCCTACTGTGATTGGTCTTCAGTCAGACGGTTGAAAGCCATGCACAGTATTCAAATAAGTTTTGTTGAAAAATCACTATATACAAAATTGAGCAGGAACATGAAATTGTATTAAAATGGTTTTGTAATATATGAGCCTGATTTCTCTATTGTTTGGTAAAAATAATAAGAATGATCAACTACGAACATTATCAACACAGATATTTATTTAACATGGTATATACTGCAATATTGAGCACTAAAAGATCGTTTTTGCCTTTCATCGAGTACATAATATACAAACCTGACAACCAGAGAAAGTGGTCAGATAAAAGTACACAAAATAAGATAGTTTTTGCCTTTCATCGAGTACATATAAAAACCTGACGACCAGAGAAAGTGGTCAGATAAAAGTAAACACAAACCACAAAGAGCAATGGCGTACAAGACACAGATGACTACCTGCTCACAATACAGTAAGTATGATTTAGATCTGATCAGGGAGTGAGTGGGAGTGAATCACAACAAATGCACGGCACTCTCGACTTCATGTAGGCGGCACAATGCCGGAACAATGCCGGAATTATGACGGAATAATGCCGGAATATCCAGGGCGTAGTATAAGCCTAGGGTCAAGATGGATCATGGCGAGAATAATTACTTGCCGAGCTTTGAACAAACATTCCAGCGACAATTAGGTGTCGCATACCTGTATGCTAATGTCGTAATGAGTCTTTGTAGCTGAAGCCAAAGATTTGGTGTGGGGGTGTGGGTGTGGGTGTAAGTGGGTGGAAATACAGATTAGGATTCAAACTCATTAAACAAAATTTAAATTAAACAAATTTAAATGTTGATTTTTAATGCAATTATTTCCAGTATTTGTTCCAATACATATTTTTTAATAATGGCATTTATTCGTTGCATATGGGTGAAATATTCCGTGACATACAGCACTAATTCATGCATTCCTTTACATTTTGCATAAATCTGTTCACAATGGGATAGCAACCTGAGACAACTATGGCCACGACTGAGGTGAAAACCATACACAATGCTATTAGTGGTTCAAAACATGGGACGTTCAGATATTACCTTGGTATACACGCCGGTGGCAAAATGACTCAATAGTACGTCAAACTACTTATTGACACGACCTGTATCTCGAGCAGAATTTAATCAATACCCTCATACCAGCTGTAACGTGTTCCATACCGAAATCAATACACCCATATTAAATTCATGATTTAACTATTGATATTTATACTCTCACGAAAAAGAAATGTAAGATTTTTTTCGTGATCATTTGTCATGTATTTCAATCTACCCGTAACAAGGAAAACTCTACCCAAACAACAAAGTTAATTTCCTATCAAAATTCAATCATGCATGGTGATTTCTAATCTATTTTGTCCACACCCTAGCGAGCACGTATGTTTATTCCGTTCCTTTCATTTACTTACACACGTTTTTGCGCCTTCCTACGAGTCTAATCGATTCCTAGATGTGTTTCACACAGTCAACAAAATTAATGCTATTGATCAGCGTGCTATTTTATATTTTTGTCATGGTTACCTATCAATTATCCTGCACTGGGTTGACATGTCTTGCCACCTGTGACATAAACACAGCATATCATGAACACTTCCACCAGTCATGGTATGCAGCGGTATGCATTTTACATACCAGAATTGTTTATTTTTTTTTATTTATCAAAAATAGATCTAACATGCTGTGAGAAAACTTCATATGAATGTCTTGTTGGAAAACTTGTTGGAAAACTTCCAGGGCACCCTTTCATATATACTCCCCAGGGAGTTGATAATGAAAATGAGATCAAAATAATCCATTGACTGGGGTAATAATATAGCACTATGAGCACTTTCGAGCATGGATTTGGTAGTAGTAGTAGTAGTAGTAGTAGTAGCAGTAGTAGTAGTAGTAGTGTTTTTTATTTTATTTTTTATTTTTTTATAATACTGTGTAATTTTTGTATCCACAAATAGACATAACACTCTTGTATCTATCTTTGTTGCTGATTATTACGAAAGAGATATTTAATTTATGGTTGCTCATTGATGCAACATCGTAATGAAAAGTGTACCCTAATAATAGCAGTGCATCGTACATTTACAGTGAAACCTTGAGTATGCCAACACCATTGAACCACGCATGCTTATAGCAAAGGCTGATAATTATGTAAATTTCTATTCAAAATGGGTACGCAAACTTTCACATGGAATTCCATGTTTTCGCATTTCCTGTGTAGATGCCCCCGGGGGTCATGCATGTCGATGCAGGTAGTGATTTATTTATTCCTCCCACCTACACAGGCAGAGACAAAATATCTCGTCATGAGAGAAAAAAACAAATCTCATGAGCGATAATTTCTTTAAATACCTCGTCACTAGCTTGCATTGTTGCCACGCAAGAAAAGGTGAGCTTGACCCGAGAGAGAACTATGTATGACATCCTGGTATAGGTATGCAATGGTTATGAGTAATAAATAATAAAATAATTCTTGGAATTAATAAAATGAAGGCATGTTGCAAACTATAGTGAGTGAAATTATTTCTAAGCCAATGAAATTATTATATATTTTATAAAAGTTATTATTATTGTTATTATTATTATTATTGTTATTATTATTATTGAACCCATGTAAATTACATATACAATTATGCATAAAAGTATCATCCTTGGTTTCCTGCACCAACGTAAACTTGTGGGTCTTAAACCACACTTATTGCAGGTTTTCCTCCAACAACAAACAGATCCTTTTGATATCAGATGAAATACTGCACCGTAGGGAACCCCTGTACACACCAAACCGGAAGTTGCACTAAGCGACTCCCATTTCTGTCGTGTACAGTCAACT
>JAVCKZ010110770.1:2500-10321 GCA_034780755.1 Lepetodrilus elevatus | reverse complement strand
CTACTACTACTACTACTACTACTACTACTACTACTAATACTAATAATACTACTACTACTACTAATACTAATAATACTAATACATATACGTATATAATATACATATACATACACATACCGGTAATACTCAGAGGAAATTCCAATAAATCTTCTTCCTCTGTTATGTTCAGTACATCAGCTGTACATCAAACGACTTCATAACAAGTGGAGCAGTTTCGCTTTAACTGCTAACTCATTATTCTGAATTGGTGCATGGCTACTTGCAGCACGAGCAGAAATCTGCGCAATGTGCATTTATTGCACACAGCTGTGCATACACAGTGTGCACACACAGCATCCTTTGTGTAGACCACGTACAGTATTTATATAGCCCGTGGGTGGAGTTAAATCGACTACTATAATATAAAACCTACATCAGCTTGCGCTTACATACAAAACCCTATACAATAAATGGCAATTTTAACACACCGTACAACAGGATGCGCTTATCATTTACTAGGGGGTGGTATCAAAACAATAATTTAGATTAATTGCAGTTATGTATATACATGATGGAATGCCCAGAAATCTGAAAATTATTTCTTTTATACTTTACATGGAATGTTCTTGTTTCTCGGTGGTATGTCTAGAAATGGTTTCTTGCATGTTTTACATGATATTTTCTTGTATAGATGGTTAATGTTTACTCCTCTTCCGGTCTCGTTGCCATGGTTTCTTTTGTTCTAAGTGTACGTGCATATCCGGATACACGTACACCTTCTCAGATAAAGTGTACTAGTATCAGAAATTATAAATAGTATCATCAACATTGGTCTGATTTTGATAATTGACGATGATCCTGCAGGCCTATATATATATGAGCATCCTCGAAACGTGGACCACGATATGTGGCATTACCTATACTTATCATGTAATAGGCACAACGCTCTGTGTTTTGAGGATGGTAGATGAGCGGTACTATATAATGTAGGCCTACTGTATAAGTATATAATACTACTACTAATAATACTAATAATAATAAGTGCATTTATATTGCGCCAAACCCATGCTTCAGAAGCATGCTCATGGCGCTACATTATTATTACCCCGATCAATGGATCAATGTACACTCATTTCACCTTCTCAACTCCCTGGGGAGTATACAACCAAAGCTGCCAGTTAAGGCGCTAGCAGGTTTTACATTCACAATTCCATCTCTTCCTACCGGGTACCAATTCACAGTTGGGTTGACTGGAGCAGTGTAGATCTAAGCACTTTGCTTAAGAGTGCTACACGATGGCATGAGCTAGGCTCGAACCCGGGACCGCCGGGTTATGAGGCAGACTCCCTAGCTACCTCTAGACCACTCTAGTCTACATTTAATAGTATCGTCCGAATATACGTGGCGGTTCCAATCATGCTATTATATTTTGAACTCTAAAAGACACATGCAGCTGTTAAAACTCGCGCCATGTTGTTATCAAGGTTATGTGGATAAACAGGCTTCTTTAATATTGCCGACATTTCTGTACTGACAAACGCGACAGGTGACTGGGCGGAGGTAATGGAGAAATTTGGAAGTATAGGTCTGTCGTTGGAAGGAAAACAAGCATATCGTGAATGGATGTCATAAATACATTCCTAGTACCAAGATGCATTATGACAGACATTCCGACATACTTTCATCAAATAATACACGTGCGTTGTCTGTGGTACTTCCGGAAGCTGTGTCCTTGACCTTCCGTAGTTCCTATCTTCTCAATCTGCCATTTTCTGTCTAGAGCTGTCCGTCTGTTTTCTCATTTTCTCTGATTTTCCGTGTCTTCTTTACCAGCGGATATCTGTCTCTCATTCTCTTCTTTGACGTTCTTTCTCTTCTCTCCTCTTCTTTCTCTCTAGCTTTCTGTATTCTGTGTCATTTCTCGTATCTGTACTATGTCTGTCCCTAGGTATCATCTGTCTCTGTCTATCTGTCTCTTTCGTCTCGTGTCTCTCCCCTATCTGTCTCTCTCTCTCTCTCTCTCTCTCTCTCTCTCTCTCCATCTGTCTCTCTCTCCATCTCTCTCTCTCTCTCTCTCTCTCTCTCTCTCTCTCGTATCCTCTGCTGCATGTCGCTTTCTTTAGCTGTCTTCTACTATCTATTTCTTTCTCTCTTTCTCTCTTAATATTTCTCTCTTTCTTTTTCTTTCTTTCTCTCTCTCTTCTTTCATCTCTCCCCTCTCTCTCTCTCCCTCGATCTCTCTCTCCCACCCCCCTTACCACATCAGCCGCCGCCACTACCATTCAATGCTCAACACCAACTTCTTCACAGTGAATGATGTATTAATTGGTATATGCGAGTGACACATTTCATCAATAGGTCTAATATGTATATATTGACAAAGAAAACGATTAGTCAATGTTCTATTACATCAGCTGGTCCCACGATCACCAGCTCCTCTCTCAGACAAGCTATAACTATCCCCCAGACTTACCTGATAACAGTTTCATTCAACCGGACACGTGTCAAGTTAGTCCTAGGTAAATATTGTCTGTTCATCACCATCCGCTTAATTTGACCGTAAACATGTGTCAAAGAGCTTATAAATACCTCTGAAAAAAATCCACAACATATAATTACTGCCTCTGGGCAAATTAGCAAGACCAATGGGGGTGAACCAGCTTGTAATACAATGGTATCTTTGTAAGAGAATTGCATCCAGACAAATGAAACGTTTAGTACCCCTCTGATATGTGGAGGATTACTGTAACAGGTTGATGCGGTCTCACAGCCTCTCCTGGGTCCGTTTTCACGAACGGGTTTAAGTCAGTTTTTGGTCTTCAAAACCTGACTTAAACCCTTTCGTGAATATAGTCCCTGCATGCTTCGACCCTCGGTATCTATAGGCCTATAATGCTCGGCCCCAATTGACCTTTGACATTTCTCGCTCTACATACCGCCAGGTGGACACACTGAGTTCGCGCCCCCTTCTGAATAGTTCCTCTTGAATGGAACTATCGTAATAAAACGTTGCACACAGCTCGCGACCTGTCTCGTATTGCGACCTGCCTGTGTCTCTGGATTGTGTTTAGTTCCCCAATCCAGCCACGTCGCTGAGTCACATCACACGACAGAGATGTGTTACGGACAGACGGATGGTTGCTTCGATGTCCGTCTGTAAGCTCCGGATCCTTATGATTCCGCTGGTATTAGAGGATACTTTAACTTCAAGGAATTGGAAGTTGGATATACGTTACTGACACGATGTTTTGTGGAGGCAGGAGTCGATGCGGTGAGTTAATATTACCTCTATTGTGATATAAACCCGGTGGGAATATAAAACGTATGATGGTTTTGTGTTGACAGGTATGCCTGTATTATGAGTATAACGCTAGGTAACTTCTAGCTGTGAGAACACCCGTAAGGCTCACTAGTTGTTCTACGTTCTCAGTGGTTTGAGATGTCTTAAATGCTTCAATGTTGCAAACCCATGTAGCCTGGTTAAAAGATGCAAATCGTTATTGTGAGTAAGATTTTGCTCATGGCTAGCCATGCAGTAGACTTCATTGATAAATTGCTAAGGTAGGGTTCCGCATATGTGTGCGGTGTCGTTATAATATACTATTAAACGACAGCTGTGCAGACATGTTGAGCATGTAGTTGCTACGTACAGGTAGCCATATATAATATATTATGTACAAGCATAGTATAGCAGTCCATTTTACATTGAAATAGGTACATGTATATGCCATTGGATTGTTTTACTGCTGATGTGTGTGCGTGCGCGCGCGCGTGTGTGTTTGCTTGTGTGTATACGCTTTTCATCTCTTTTCTCTCTCTCTCTCTGTTCTAGCTCTCTCTCTCCCTCCCTCTTCGTCTGTCTCTGTGTCTCTTTCTCTCACTAGTTTTCTCTCTCTGTCTCTATTTCCTATCTCTCCCTGTCTATGTCTCTCTTGCTCGCTTTGTCTTTCTCTCTATACTATATCCGCCTATCTCCCCCCTCCCTCTGTACGTACGACGTATGTGTGTGTGTGAGAGAGAGAAAGAGAGAGAGAGAGAGAGAGAGAGAGAGAGAGAGAGAGAGAGAGAATACATGTTCGTGCACACACGTGCCTATATATATACAGACAGTTATTATTGTTGAATAACTTCCTAAAAGCAGTGCAAATCCGTCAAGCGGATGCATACCTTAGAATCATTAAACATCATCCAGCCTCTGATTTCTCCACTAATCTAGACTTGCTTTATTGATATACTTAGGATTATTTTCGTGGAAACTGACCCAGGAGAGGCTGTGAGACCACATTAACCTGTTACAGTAATCCTCCACATATCAGGGTAACTTTCGCATTAGGTATATATTCAACAACCAGCATATACTAATGGAACAAGAGACGGGAACATTTTGTAATTAAAAAATCTCAATATGCACATGCCAGTGACATATTATGTTTAATATATATAGGGTTTGACAGCAAGTCATGTCAATCATATTGAATTTCCGTGTGTAAAGCAGATTCCTAAGTATCATATTCCAGACATAATCTGATACCTCAGATACATGAAGGCTATTAGATGTGTAGACACAGACAGACAAAGTCTGTCACAAGGTAGAAATACATTAAACACACACAGATTCGTAAAACATTTTCGACTTTCCTGACATCAGGTTATAGACAGACAGATAGTTTACTAAGAGTGTCACGTGGTAGGAATAAAAAAAAAATCAACAGATTCGTAACACATTTTAGACTTTCCCGACATATACTTAATAAACAGACAGCTATATTTTACTAAGTGTCACATGGTAGAAATACATTAAAAAAAACCACCCAAATTCGTAAAACATTTCCTGACATCAGCTTTGATAGACACCGATAGATACTAAGAGTCATATGCCTAGTAGGAATAAATATAAAAATAACCAGAATCGTAATTAAAAAATACAAAATGTACAATTGTCCTGTTTTTAGCTTTTAAGGAAATACAGATAATTTATTAAAGTGTCACATAAAAAAGAACATCGTAAAGCATTGTAAAGCTTTCTGCCACCCAGACGTGCGTTGGATTACGACACTATTCTAGGTGCCCCTATCTTGACGGAACCAACCATGCTTAACCTAAACAGCGTCAACGTTAGTATCTGTTAACTTGCTATGCGATTGTTCTGGAATTCCATGGAGTTAACATACACCATTGATATAAGTAATCAAATATTGGGTTAGTCATCGAATGCATCTTTTTCTCTCAGATTAACACAATGGACATTAACTTTAGAACGCGCAGGTAGATTCCACATTAATATGTTATTGTGCATTTATGTCAGTCACTTTAGCACGCGCAGGTAGATTCCACATTAATATGTTATTGTGCATTTATGTCAGTCACTTTAGCACGCGCAGGTAGATTTACACATTAGTATGTTATTGTGCATTTATGTCAGTCACTTTAGAACGCGCAGGTAGATTCCACATTAGTATGCTATTGTGCATTTATGTCAGTCGTTACCAGGGTCATTGCTGGCAAATGTAACATGCAGTGTAAATACGTTTCAAACATAAACAGGTAATTAAATCTACTATAATTATTCATCATGAATGCTACGTATGTATCCATCATGATAGCGTACTCAACAGTTACAGCTGTTAATATGTGCAGGGGCTGTATCAAAAGATAAACATGTGAAATTCTGAAAATGTGCAATGATGTCTGTTTATAATTAGCATCACATCTGCTTTAATTCACGGCTGTTCGCATTATGAAGAGACGGCGGCGTTCGAAATACTTTGAATAGCTTGTGCACTCAACTCTTGCGAATATATAATACTCATCAAGTTTTCTTCACAAGAGAAGTAGTTATAGATAATAATCTTATAGAAGATTTTTTTTTTACTGTTTAACATGTTTTGTCGTCTTTGTCTGGATCTGTGTCGCTGGAGTGCTAGTATTATTATCATACTGATCTAGGACGTTCAACTGTCACTATGACATTGTCACCAGTGACTGTATTGGACTTAATACCGTATGACAAGTATTGCCATTTAATTATCGTCATGGTCTGTATGACTCTAATACAAGGATTACTATTATATAGTATTGTCATAATGTAAGACATTGTCACTTTGGCAGTACTATTTCCTATTAAAGTATGACATTATTACATTATGATGAGTTGTCATCGGCTAGGACAGTGGCACAATTAGGAAGACTGTTAAATTTAAATTGAGTTAGTGACCAATGTCATCTTCACATTATGATGAGTATTGTTATTATCTAGAACACTGAAAAGTTGCACTTCGCTGCGATATAGGCCTACACCGGAACAACGTCAACGAGAAGCTATTCTGCAATGGGATTGATCATAGCTGATCATGGCATCTTTATACTCCATCATCATCAACACTGTCAACAGCGGTGCCGTAATAAATCAAGACTTGTTATCAGTCGTATCAGCAACAGGGCATATATAATATCTGTTCTTGTGGATGCCATATCACAACGGGTGACATAGAGCAATGCTAGAATACCCCCTCTGTAGAAAACAGATACTGGTTCAATGCTTCCACATACGCTACCCACATACGCTACCCACATACGCTACCCACATACGCTACCCACATACGCATGATCTGGTACCATGATCGTTACCTGTCTTGGCTAGTGGGTTTCATTGTAACATGTACTTTACTGTCCGAGATCATCCCACTTTATTCAGACCTCTGGAAGAACCGTGGGAAAATTGTACGTAAAAAAAAGGCCACAAATCATTTATCATTAATAGCTGGTATAGTTGTGAACGTATGGCTGTAGTGTGATCGTTTGACATTCTGCTGATGAAATTATGATTAGTTTTATAGTCATGCTAAATGATCAAGCTGTAAAATTAAAGAAAAAATACCCGCCAAGCAAAACATATAAACAAGTAAGAGAAAAAGACTCCCCTCCTCTTTCGCCCATCACCCCAAAATTATATAAATCCTACGAAATAGAAATAAAAACGTAAAAGAAAAAGAAACCACAACAAAATCATCACAATTATTTATGGTTCATACCTAAATGCAATAATGAATGCAGTTGGCAATCCTTTCCCTATATCATAGTCAACGAATATTTTATGTCAATTAGTAATTATAATAAAACCAATATTTTAAGGTATGATCGAAACACATAAATTCATGGCTAGCCACACTAACGACCCGTGGTCCGACACGACAAAAGACCCGTCACATCAATCTTCGACCACAATGGACACTAACTTCATACTGGACTGGACACTCACTTCATAGTGGACTGAGCAGCTAGCTATGGTTGACATTCAGACCAGGGGTCGTGTCCCCTATCCTGAGATCTAGCATCCCTAGGGATTCTCTTGTCGCAGACTCGTAATTGACGGACTACGTCTTCACACCAATGTGGAACAATTGACTGGTACCGACACAGAGTCCTGCTGATTAAATACAAAGATTTCGTGACGAATGCTCGTGATTTGCCGCGAAAATGCGATTCCTCATCAGATACAGATGTAGTTTAAATTACTAATCTAGTGTTGTTGGGTTTCTGTTGAGATTGCTGTCTGCAGTTGGTTTGCAACACATGATGTATGTATATGTTACAGTAAGATCGTGTAATCAGGGATTTCGTGAAATCCTTAACATTTTCGGTGATTTCGTGAAATCCCTAAAACTTGTGGTCATGGATTTCACGAAATACCTAAAATACATTTTGATGATCAAAGACATGAGAAAGGTATGGTTGTATATCATTTTGAGGATTGTCTAAACAAAACTTGGACATTTGTGAGAACAATTGTAATAAGTTTTACTTCTTGCCGAGCTCTTCTGTACGAAACTGCTTACTATAATT
>JAVCKZ010110759.1:0-10321 GCA_034780755.1 Lepetodrilus elevatus | reverse complement strand
CTCTCTCTCTCTCTCTCTCTCTCTCTCTCTCTCTCTCTCTCTCTCTCTCTCTCTCTCTCTCTCTCTCTCTCTGATAGTTATGTTGAACTGCCGATTGATATTGAATATTAATACTTTTAACTAAATCACACGTTTGCTTTGTCTGAAATCATAATACCTTAAAGACAAATCGTCGATCGGCAGAATTTCTGTACAGCCAACTCTTTGGTATTAAATGTAGGTACATGAATGAGTTCCATCATGACGCACTGTCCAGGTATAGCTAATATAGATCTGAAATGTCCTCACAAAGACTGTAGTTCTTATACTACAGAATTTACGTTACGATGTCATCACCATAAACCAGAATAGATCGCAAGATAATGTGTACGATGTAAGGGGTTTCATCTAATTCGCACCATCATGTGATACCATTGAGGAATCTGCTATAGATGCTACAGGTGTACGTGCTATACGTCAGTAGAGATGCGTGTCCTACTACGTTAACCCAGATATAGATGTTAACTCGAATTATATAAAATAGGTTACTATATGAGTCATTTCAAGAATTGAACTGAGCTAACGATGTTGAATAATTCTAAACTAAACAATGCCGTAAGTACGAGTCACGGCCTATGTAACGATCGTAGCTGCGAGTGTCGTAACTCATTATATATGGATAGCTAGTTACGACTCTCGTAGCTCGTGGACGCAGGTGAAACTGGTGTAGTTATTGTGCATTGTTTCTCGACAACTGGATACTGACAGAAGGGTGGCATCGAGTTTTCACCCGACAAGATCGATTTAAACAAGTTTGTGGTACACAAGCGATGATTTGGATCTCATTTCAATGTACTTTGCAAATACAACTCAAGCCTTTTCCCAAAATGATCATCGAAATATGTGCTAGTATGCCTTTAACTACATATTTGCTACAGGTTCTGCTCGCAGTGCGATCTATTAAATGTACACTATTGTAATTCTATTGAATACGTGCTGCCACCTGTCTCCAAGAGTATGATGGTAAGTATCTGAGTGCAAATCTGTGTAGGGCAGGAGGTGACCTGCAACATCCGTAGCGCTGAATATTGCAGTAAACCTGCGAGAACTGGCTGGTACTGACAGACCAAGGATGATATCTGCATTTCCTCTCTACAGACAATATATTCTATCAATATCTCGTCAGAAACTTTCGCCAACATTGATCCCGGACTGTAGAGTGATTTCTGACCTTTGGATCCGAACTGCAAACTAAACGTTCTACCACTGCGCTAGCCCGCCACGTGCAGACATGTCTAAACTTAACGAACAATCAAGCTCGTAGGAGTGTAACTCTCCAAGCTCCAATTGGAATTTGTATCGGTTAAACTTTGCTTCAAAGGCAATTGTATTTCGACGATGGGAACAATTTTTTAACTTTCTTTAGCAAGGCTGTGAGGTACATACACTCATTGACTCCAAGTTACTTACAGGCCAAGAACCATTCAGCTGTAATTTGCATGCCAACAATTATTGGCTTGATCACTGGGTCGATAGTAGAGCGATTTTATTGGTCAAGTGCACATGGGTGAATTTGGTAACAGTTCCATTAATTAACAAGCATGGATCATTGAGTGTGCACTGCAAAAGTACAGCAGATGAGTGTCTTATACTTATAGACAGTCGTACTTTTATTACAATAAAAACAATAGCAGTGTTTCCTTTCTTAAATCATTCTAATGATGTATTAGTGTTGTAATAGAAGCACGCTATAAGGAAAGTCGAGGAGCCTGTACTTGTCCTTTTAGCAATTGTTTTCAAAATGGCGCCCGTCATGAGGGTCAGTTTACGTCTCTTCATTTATTATATATGTGTGCATATATTAAAATCTACATATACACCAAAGTTCATGTTTTTATGACGATTTGAACAATGTTGTCCCTCTACTATCGCTTTATGGTTTTAGCACATTACAATGTATCGAAGAATAATTAAAGGATTATTAATAATCCGAAATACCTGGTAAAAGAAAGAAAATATCATAGATATTCATGTAACACCATACTTGTGATTTTATGTTACCGGGTAACATGTTCACATTATTATCTCAACTGCATGGCATACTATTATTCTGAATGTTGTATGTGGGTTAAAATGCATTTTCCGTTAATGTCTACAAGTGTACTCCGCGGTGAACATCTATTACTGCAAGCTATCCACGAGAGTACTAAGTAGTCTTACCAATGATGTTTTCAATAATTCCTCATTCTTTTTGCGGGGTAAATGCGTACGTGTTTCCACCCACTATTCTGTGTGATTTGAGGTATTTCAGTAAGAACGTTTATCTGTCAGTGTATTTTTTTTAATACTTGAACGATCTTGTACAACTTTGACAGCGCTGACGTAGAGCCAAGTCTGACATCGTATGATTGATGTGTTATTACTTGTCGATTACATGTAATTGTTAATTCAATAAGACTTTTTCAATAACCATTAGCTGACGATGTGGATTACATCATAAAATACAGTCGTCAATTTCACAAAACAAAAGTACATCTTCGGAGGATAAAAAAATATCGCTCATTTTATCCTGCGAAATAAATTGTACTATGATTGCATGCTGTGAAAGTTTAATCATAGGATATTTTATATACGGATGTAGAAAATGGGTATTTGGACATTGACATATCTAGCTGTTCTTAAAGTGGTTTGTCTACAATTACGGAATGTGGATTGCTGCCAGTGATGAGAAACGTCTTGTTTAAAGCGATAGTTTGTGTTCTCCATATTACAGTTACGTATTTCGTATATATCGTTAATATCTCCGCTCCAGAGTCATAATTAATTATTAAAAGGAAAACCTTTCGCTGAGTCACTGCATGTGATATCACCTAAGTGGCGCACACTCTCCAGTGACTACCAGCTTGTTAGAGTGATGGTGGCGTGGAATACGTAGCCAGCACGCGAGTCTAGTATGACGTCGTATTAGCTGATTTGAGATTCTCATTTCCATATTATGATCACATTCCCTCTTCGTCGCAGATTAATGTTTCTATCCACGCAATACCTACATCCCTGCAATACGTGTTAGTGTTTGGACCAATTATGTAATTATACTTTATTGATATCCGTGGGCTTGAGGGACAAGGCAGGAATTCGGTACAGTAACTAGGACGTATTCCTGTAAGAAACCCCCCAAAAAAAAATCCCCGCCACCCCCCACCCCCCCACACACACCCCATCCCAAAGTGTGGGGTGGTGCTGTGCAGTCGGGTCTCACCCCTGTGGTGCGGCCGTGCAGGACGTTGACGTTCGTATTTCTAATGAATATGGAACTATCAATCTCACATACATAATTGGTACCACGTCATTAACCAACTAGGGATGTCTCTATGCTCTCTCGTACGATAACTTGTCGTTAGTGCTGAGTGTTATCATACATCATCTACGTTTTATTAGCGTCAAATCTTAAGGAAAACATTATATTGATGTTTTCATATAATTGTATTACATGTACTTTCAAATGCCCACAAATTAAATCTCGCGTTTTCACGTACGGTATCAGTAAGCCAGCTATGAAGTGTATCGACGGCGATTGGCCAAAACAAGAACATTGCAACTTATTTGCCTGAAACCTCAAATAAACGAGGTAATGACATCTTGATATCAACTTACATGAACTTACAAGGCTGTGATGTGCTATTTCATTCCGTTGTAAGTTGCTCAAGCTTTTTGCATGCATGGTATTTGTAGAGACGGTGTTATCTGATGCTCATTCGTTTAATGTCGGTGTACCACAAGGTTCAGAGCTTTGTCCTTGTCCTCATGTGATAACTTCATCTACTTTCAGATATTTTAGCAAATGCCACCGAACACCAGGAACAGATAACAATGCATTAAAGCTAGTTATCAAAAATAATTTACATTTACTCTCGAGAAATATAAAGCCATGGTATTTTAATTAAAACACAGACATGACGGTCTATGTAAAGATTATTAATAAAGGTATCTAATTGTAATATTATTACCGGTATGACATTTAGGAGTCGTATGCTTGTCAGCTGGGAAAGTTGCTTATGACAAATGTTGCGTAATCCATTTTTTTTTTCATTGAGAAAGCCTATGAAATATTCATTTATGGAAGATTGTTCAATATCGTTTACAATATGCATATCAGACCTCTTCGAATACGCGTGTGAGATTTTACACGGTTGTGATAATGAATATAGTCAACGGTTTTTATAGATGTCAAGTTTCAGCGGATATATAATCGATAATAGTTACATCTGTACATAAGAAAAGGTCGCATAATCAAATAACTGTGTATATTGAGCCACCTTCTAAGAGAAATCACGCCTTTCATCTGACTAAACCCACTGATGTCATAAGTGTTCATTGGCTAGAGAACAAATGTTCGCATATTCCAAATCTAATCTGGAATTAAGTTAAATTGCTATTTATTAACGTATGTGCAATACCCCCAGTAACTCCCGACGGTCATACAACCTCGATAAAACGCTCGTGAATGGCGGTCATAATTTGCGGGAGATATTGGAGGCCTCGATATGACTCATTTATCCGCGGTACGGTCACCATAGTTGGTCTCTGTGTGGTACTTGCCCCGTCATTGCACGGCAAATCAAACTCCAGCTAGAGAGGTTATTTTGTGAAAATTCAATTACCTTTGAAACCAAATGAAATGTGACAAATGACAAACGAGCTCATATGAAGACTTTTGATTTACTTTTTATGGGACACAATTCCATGGTTTTTACACTGGCCTCTGAATTAACCCCTTATGTTCCATAACACATCAGGATATTTAGGACGAACCCTGAAATAACGACAGAAACAAAAACATACTGCTATGTGACAAGTGTTCCGTAGGTTACAAACCAAATGAGATCAGTAACTTTTTGAAGAATATTATCATCGTTTTTATCGAGGCTAATGGTATTCAAGGGGTTAATATCGGCGATGTTGTGATGACAATGAATATGGACGAGAGCCCTAGAGCTGTTATTACTTTGCTGCTTGATTAGCTTACAGAAAACAAGGGTAACATTGACACAGAAAACAGGGGAAACATTGACACAGCCTTCCCTGACAGTGTACGCAAGCGCCGTCATAGTTATTGTATTTTGAACTGTGTACAACACGTATTTCTGTGCAAAATATACTGGTATTAGTCTATATAAAATATTTTGTATGCGAGATGCTTATGTATATAATAATGATAGAGACAGGAACAAATTTTGTATTAAAATTAATCCGACAATCAACATTAAGTAGTCCTTTTTTACTCGAAGTCGATTGTGCGCATCTTTCCACCTTACTCGACATTAATTGTGTGGATCTTTCCACCTTATTCGACGTCGACTGTGTGGATCTTTCCATCTTACTCGACGTCAATTGTGTGGATCTGTCCACCTCACTCGACGTCGACTGTATGGATCTTTCCACCTTACTTAACGTCATATGGAAGGACTTCTGTTTAATACCACGTAGTCTGCTTGGGATTAGAGAAACACACAGATAGTTATAGATAGATTGGAAGATAAATACATACTTACTTATACATACTGGATCAATTATCGCGTATCTTTATAGATACGGGGGGAAAGCATAACCATTATAGATGATCCTGATGATCGTCGTTGAAATACATAAGAGAAATGCTGGTAAATTGTCAGTATCTGAAACACTTTCATGTGTAAATAACTAGACGACCAATCAATAACTTTATTGTATAATTAATTCATATCTGGAATATCTATGAGTTCTTTCATAATACAAGTGTTAGTATTAATATCAAACAAAACGTAGAAAAAAACTCTTTCACATAATATTATTAATATTAGTCTAACGGACGTACTACCAAGTACCAAACTCTCGTTCACTTTGCAAGAGAAGTATGTTTTAAACAAATAAAAGACTATTTAGAGACCAAATAATTACTTGAATACTTGTATGCCAAGTTTTTATGCTGGTTTGTGCTTTGTAATTTGTCCATTTAAAGTGCGGTTCATACTACATGGCAAGTGCATGTGTGTCTGTGAGACTGAAGTGGACTGCGGAGCAAACAGCTACAGTCTCAGACTGGCAGTGTACGTGGAACTGCGGGGGGTGTTCATCCCATATCCCAGTAAAGAGGATTATTGAGTGCGTATTTATGTAATCCTATAAAGAACCCATTGCTCCAGTGTACACGGCCGTAACTGCAGAGAAACTGAAAGCCCCAGAAATAGCAGCGCCATAGCTGGTCGTCGCCCACACCGTGTAGTCGTGTAAATGACGTGAAGCATACTGAAATGTCTCCTGGAAAGATCATTAAAAGCATGCAATGACATACATCCATGACCGTTTTGATTGAAATTGAAGCTGCAAATGTAAAGTGCATTCACTCAGCAAACATGTCATCGGTTTTTTTTGTACATCCAAAGAAATTGTCCCAGACCCACGGGCGTGGTCAGCCATTCCTTGCCATTGACCCTCCTCTGAAGTGTCGTGGGTGGTCAGACATATGACACGTGGTGATTGATGTGGGAATGCTGTAAGTTGTGTTGGGAATTTTGGTCACAACTTTCGTTTTTGATTATTGTAATGTTACTTGTTGAGTGATGAGGTTACGGGTCAAGCTTCAACTGACCATAGTAACATGCATCACTAGTAGAAGAACACAATTCGTATGTTTAGCTATGTTTACCTACGAGTATATGATATCCACACACTTGCGTGTACAGAAGGTGTGTACTGTATGTCGTTTAGGAACTGTATCAGTCATAGATTTTCCACAATGTAGATATAACAAAGAGCAAGAAGTGATTATAGGTCTGAAGGCATCACGTCTATTGTCTTTAAATAGAATAGGGAATTCCCAAACAAGCTCTCGCCGTCGAATGGTTACATATGTTACGCTAACAAAATGCTGACAAGCACTATTTATTCAGTGCCAAGTAATAGTTATTGACTTCTGGTATCGCTAAATCACGTGATATGATGTTCAGCCAACCGAAGCCGATATATCACTTGTCGTGGTTCGATAAATCATTGCCTTCATCTAGAACTGAACTCACTAATAATACAGATATTATGTCGCTTGTTGCTATTTTCATAACAAAATCAGAAAGCACAATAGAGAACCCAATTCCAGTTCACTGTGTTAATGACGATGTAAGATAGTTACTGATATTATGGATTTCCGTATTAATAGAGATTGGAGTTTAAAATATTGATATGATGGAATACAATGATATGTAATCGTACTGCGGGAGTCGACAATGTCGGACAATTCTGAAGCCGAGCTTTTCATAAGTATTCTATTAGGCACACATTTCCTCATACACTGCCCAGTGGAGCAGTCTAGCCAGAAATAGACTGCGTGAACAATTACAGTAATTGAAAGAGAACAATATATACAAGTACGGTGATGCACTGAGACAGCGGCGCTTGTAATCGCTCACATTTAGTGTGCAATTCTAGTAGCTTGTAAATACATGTACTAAGAATGTATTTTTTGCGAGATGAATCTCGTTTTGTAACCCTTCCTAGAAATAGAAACAAATCGTGTGAGTAGACATATGTACTTGGAACAGCAATTAAGAGCTCGTAAATACAAAAGAAATATGTTTCTTTACTGCAAGATGCATCTGGTTTGGTAACCTTTCCTAAACATCGAATCAACTCGTATTGGAATACATACTTACTTGGAAAAGCAATAACTTGGAAATACATTAGTTTTGTAACCTTTCCTAGAAATAGAATTAAATGGCATAAGAATATATACGTCATGTACAAATTTAAAAGAGCTAATAACTTGCACCCCACAGTCACAGGCGTATATGTATGTATTGCATGTGTATATTGGTTTGGTAAACTTTTGTAGAATAGAAATATAATCAAATGGTATAAGAGCCGCTTTCTAGATTATTTCACTAATATCACGACTTGTCAGTTTAGGGAAGGAGGAAACCTGCAACATCCGTAGCGCTGAATGTTGCAGTAGACCTGCGAGCACCGGCTGATACTGACAGACCAAGGATGATGTCCGTATTGTCACTTTAATTACTTGTTTTCACTGCATCATACATCATACACCTACCGACATCAACCAGAGTAGTGTATAGTTAAATACGATATAAATAGAGGACGTATCATCTAATAACCACAACAGCATCAACTGACATCAACAGCATCAACTGACATCAACTGACATCACCGTAGATTGAATTGAAATGACAGCCACTACTAGGTCGATGAACATTGATCACGTGACCTGATGATCGTCTAAGACGGGTAAGATCAAGTAGGTCGCAGACTGGGATGTAATATGTAATGGCATTCGTTAACTATAGTCTAATAGCATCCGCCTCCAACATAGACATAAATGAAAGTATCTTTTTTTATCTACTCATTATTGAAACATTATATTATATATACAATCACATCATTTAAAATTGGGTTATATACTACTACTACTACTACTATTACTACTACTACTACTACTACTACTACTAGTAGTAGTAGTAGTACTATTCTTACTAATAATAATAATAATAATAATCATCATCATCATAATCATCATTATAATAATAATAGCACTGATAATAATTAAATCATTTTAGTGTGACTGATAAATATTCAACATCATAAATTTTCATTACAAGTGAAATGTCTATTCTGTAAGTCAATCGTTGATCTTATATCTCCATAGACATAGTACTAATTTAGTGCCACTTATCCTATTATCTAATATACTATGTTAATCTTGTACTGGCCGTTATACGTCTACATTTGCTCATAGTAATTACGTGTGTACGATTGATGTGTTGTTGTTCCGATAAAACCAAAATATAGTCGCTTGGTATACGTTTGCATTTCATTTCCTTGCACAGTTTTACAAAAATTGAAAAACAAAGAATATGAATATGGATTCATTTCAAATCATTTTACATTGAATCTAGACATTTTAGTCAGAAAAAAGGAAGGAATCATTGGCATTGCATCGAAAATCGTCTGCTAACATCTCCAAGTCTGGCGTTATACCCACGGTACTTGAATATGTATACTCACCAGGGAGTTTAGAAGGTGAAATGAGCGCATATTAATCCATTAACCGGGGTATAATGAGCAAGATTTCAAGCATGGATGTGACGCAATATAAATACGCACGTTATTATTATTATTATTATTAGTAGTAGTAGTAGTAGTAGTAGTAGTGGTCGTGGTATTAGTAGTAGTAGTAGTAGTAGTAGTAGTAGTAGTAGTAGTAGTAGTAGTAGTAGTAGTAGTAGTAGTAGTAGTAGTAATAATACAATATGTATAATAATATCCATTCGTATTCCACCGATACGATACATGCAGCTCTGCGCATGTCTACACCGGAAATAGACACCTATTCAGTTTGTCTATCTCTGACGTTGATTTGGCATGTCCAGGTACAACTACTAAGGTAGAGATCAAGGGAACAAACGCACTACGAACCTTGCAAGCATATAACATGCGACCTATTGTGCGGAGAAGATATCAATCAGTCTATCAGTTCCTCAGTGCCTCACAGTTATCAGTCCACTGAACTGACAGAACACAGTACAAATGGGTGGTACTGGGCATCACTTCACGAAGCCCTTGTATCCACTACGAGATGACAAGCAGTTGTAAGTGCCCACCCATATAACGGTATTAGAGCTCGCTACGAGAGGTCTGTGGTTCTTAATGGACGTATATTTGAAAGTGAGCGCAGCTGAGAGCAGTGGCTGGTGAAGATGTCAGAAGACGTTGTTTCCTTGTACTACTCCAAGTACCGATAAACAACATCAGTTTGTCCGTCTTCATATCATATGGATATCCGTATTTGTTTTAATTGCTATCCCAGCCTGTCTTAAAATACAATAAGATAATACGGTGCTTTATTACATACTTAGTTACCTATAACACATTCAACCCGAGTCCTGTCTTATCAGGTATTAGTACTAAACTTGGTCGCAGCACTACTTCTTTCAGTCTCGTTTTATCTGCGCAGTTGCGCGTAATGCATTCTGAAGTATATCTCATAGTAGGTCTCATCATTAGCCCATCGGGGCATGGCAGTAAGTATCATGTTATGCAGTGTGGGATAAAAATAGTGTAAGTATATAATATCAGCGAGTGATGTATCGCAGCATTTACCTAATATTGCCAGGATATCTGATCCGGCTAGGAATCTGTTCAAAGTGACCAGTCTGACATGAAGCGTGGCCTTTCTAGCTGTCCTGTCTGTACTTTCTGTCCGAGACATGCGCAGTTACAAAGGATCAACACCGCACCGTGTCATTGCGCATGTCTCGGACAGAAAGTACAGACAGAACAGCTGGAAAGGAGCACT
>JAVCKZ010110748.1:0-10321 GCA_034780755.1 Lepetodrilus elevatus | reverse complement strand
ACCTAATTACACTGTCTCACAAACTGTCTAACAAATTGGTGTCTGACAAATGGGTTTCTGACAAATGGGGTGTAACCACCTTGCCACTTTATAAAAGTTTAGAATAAAAAAATATAATGACACATAAGTAAGGTAAAAAAAAGATATTTTTATTTCAAAGTTTTACGTTAACGCACAAGATATATCACTTTGTGTGGGTCTTGACCGATTCTTTTCATTCGCGTTCATTCAACTAAATTGTCCTTGGATCTCTCCCCGGTGTATCCATACGCGCCCTCGCTCTCTTTGTTGGTTGCGATGCAGTCGATCATGTCCTTTTCGTACCCCCATGCTGAAAACGAATCGAGAGCTACATGTTACGTTTTTTAATTTTTAATTGGGGTTTAGAGCCGCTTTCAAGATTATTTCACTTATATTAATTACGGCTTGTCAGTTTAGGGCAGGAGAAAATCTGCAACATTCGTAGCGCTGAATGTTGCAGTAAACCTGCGAGCACCGGCTGATACTGACAGACTACGTGTTGATGCTATTCTTTACACACCCGCACGTTATAGGTGGAAATGGAGCCTTTTTTTCCTGTTCCGTCTTTCGGACGTCGCCCCTCTGCATAAAACACTACTCAATATTTAGTGATATAATAGATGCATTTGGTGCAAAATGTATATCTTTAAAATAAAAATTGTTGGGGCTTACAAAATAAGAAATTGATTATTTTTGTTTGAGATTCTCTACGAAATAGGGGTATTTGCATGTAAACTATAGAACCTGTGGTGTCCGTGACTTCCGGTGACGTCAGACTAAGAGCACAACTGCTGTAGGACACCTCCACATAGCTCGACGCCCCAGAGGAGCCATCTTCCATCACGTTCGCCATCTTGTCCTCGTCTTTAAACGCCTGAGAGAAAATAAATGGACCAGGCCCCGAGATTACGAAACTTTCTGAGCACAAAAACGTACTCAGACTATGACGTCACATGACGTTTTATGAACACAATTCTGAGTTGAGTACGAAATCGTACTCAGAAAACTTTCGTAATCTCGGGCCCTGACGTTGCTTATTCCCGGGCCCTACCAGAGAAAACTGACACAAGTAACGTAAACAAGCATATGTCTATATACATATTTCGTATTATCTGTAACTTCTACTTCACTTACAATTCTTCAACGTCACGTCATGTATGGTCCACCGTGAAGTTGAAGATTCTATGTTTTATCAAGCTAGATCTATCTTCCTGCTGGATTAAGCATAGGTGCAGCTCTTGAGGACATACGGTACCGATATCCGGTTGCCTCCGGGAATAGTTAATGATGCAAATGATGCATTTTCAGTGAGACTGCGTGTATAATCCTACATTTCTAAGTAAAGTGTGTACACATACTTATAACTGTTGTTATGTAGGTCTACGTTACTTTCATGGAATAATAGCTGATAGTGTCAATGGTGTCTACTATAACAAAGTTTTGGAACCTTTTTCTCTCCCAATTTTCTTGGGGGCTGCAGAAGCAACATTTGAAGGGATAATGAGAAACCGATGACAATTTATCATTAGGGGACTGCCAGTGTGTTGTACCTGAAATTCTTCTGAGCTGGTTGTATTCTCTAGCAAACCACACGACTGCAACTGCAACAGAGCATAGGTTATCTGCTGTCACTAGGTTATCTTCGTAAACACCGTATTTAATTACTGTATTTAATGAGCAAGAACTGTGCTTTCCAAAAAGCAGCCAAATATACCAATTTTGATACTCAAAATTCTGATGATGGTAGTCGCACAATATATAAATTAATTAGTTTCCACACTAAAAATTCTGATGATGGTAGTCGCACAATATATCAATTAATTAATTTTGATACTCAAAATTCTGATGATGGTAGTCGCACAATATATCAATTAATTAGTTTCCACACTGACGATGGTAGTCGCACAATATATCAATTAATTAGTTTCCACACTCAACATTCTGATGATGGTAGTCGCACAATAGTTCAGTTAAATGGTTTGCGCCATTAGTCTACATGTCTCACCTGAATATCTTCTTTGCTAGCTGTAGCATAGGGCAGCAGACCACACGACAGCAGCTGCAATGGAGCAGTAGATGTGTCTGCCGTCACTAAGTGATGATTCAACGACGGCATCATGGCACTGGCAATGCATCTCTCTAGTCTCAGACTAGAGCTAACATCTCAAATGCAGGTCGAACATTTGCCGCCATTACGCCTTTTCATATTCTGTCCATGGTAAATTTGCCATTTCAACCATTTGTATTATTTTCATTACGCACTAACCTATACTAACATATTGTAACTATTAGCCAAATATCATCAATGGTAGAACGTTTGGACATCGGAGCAGAAAGGTTCAATCCTGTCCCGGGAGCTCTGCGTCAATGTTCACCAAAGTTACCTTTCTGATGCTATCAAGGTAGGATGCGCAGTCTGGCAATGCATTTATCATCCTTGGTCTGTCCACCGGCGCTTGTCACAAATAACATTCTAGTATTCTGAAACCAATATTTGTGACAAGCGCCCGTGGTCTGTCAGTAGGCTACCAGCCAGTGCTCGCAGGTTTACGGCAACATTCAGCCCTACGGATGATGTGGGTTTCCTCCTGTCTACTAAAAAGTCGTGGTAAGTGAAATAATCTTGAAAGCGGCTCTAAACCCCAATTCAAAAAATATATTTTTAAAACCATGTAGATCTATCAATGGATTCCTGTTTTGTCAGCCATGTTGAAAATTTGCTAAATTATCTCATTCATTGGGCGAAGGTCATGAACTCATCATAATATTTATATGTACGTAATAATGAACAAACCCATTTGATATACTGTAGTCCTGACGGTTTTCTGATTCGACCTGTGGAAAGGACGTCGACCATGGCCATCTCCGGTTATTTACTTTCAAACCGCCAACGGTGCCATGTTAAAACGTCACAGACAATGGCAATGACGTTACGTCACAGTGATTGGCTAAAGGAGGTGGTGGCTAGTGCCAAAATAGTCCTTGTCACTATTTCGATTTTTAGACTTATTTTTAAAAAACATTTTGTTTTTAAATTGGCACTTCAACGTCTGTTCTATTTTATAATAAACCGGTCCTATCACATGTGTGATCGGTTAGCAGGAAATTACAGGGGGAAATAATCAACGTAGACTCGCGGCTAGCCTAGTAGGTTTAATTTGTAAATTAGGCCTACTTATGGAATGCTTGTTTTTACTAATGGCATACTAGTAATTCATTGCCTTGGTTTGATGTAATCTGTTAGATAGATAGTATAATATGTTATTATAAGTAATTCAAAGTCCTGTGATTTATCGTAGGATAAATTCACTAAGAGAACAACATAGGTAGCCTATTTAAATCACAAAATCGCTCCTTTAATTATCGAACACATAACTTTTATCGATAGGGACCTGAACGCGACGAGAATTTACGAAAATTATATTGTATTGTATAGTCGGGGTTCTCTCAATAACACATGAGCCCCGATCAAGGATATATCAGGGCTTAGCAGACAGTCTGGTGCTCTTGATATAAGTCAATGTAGTACACCGCTATCTCGTATCCTGTTTAGCGGACTCTGGTAGCCAAGGAATATTATAGATGACTTAATAAGAACTGGGCAACTGTGACTAGGCCTAGGATATCGAGTAACCAAGACACGTTACGCCTCACAACAACCAAAAAATATATAGTGAAGTTTCAAGTTCATTACACCTTTATGAAACGAACAAAGAGCAACACGAAGATTCCCTATAGGTAAGCATACGTATATATATAAAGTGCATGTACATGTAGTTTGATAGTAATAGAAAAGAAAACTAATTGAAAAGTAATTTATTTTGAATTTCTATAAATTAGAATGGTTTGTATAGATAGCCTATATTCAATAAAATGGTATGTGAAGAATAGTTTATTAAAGTGTAACATTACAATTACATATTATTAAACATACCTATTTGGAATGCAATTTATGTCCTCTATTGTACATCTAACGTTTGTTTGAGGCATCAATAATGCGGACTTTAATTTTAAAAGTCTGTGAGAATATATTCATATTTAATAAGCATGCATGAACAATTAATCAAATACATTCAACAACGTCTATATTGACTACAAGAATGATTTAGTAAAATATTGTCATTACGGTATTTTGTGGAAGCACGGCATATATACCGGCATACCTCACGGTATTATATAAGTTCATATTGGGTAGCCTATAGTTTACAGGTAACATGTATCATTCACATGCGATATAGCTACCTTATACAGGAATATTCGTAACAATAGACGTATATTTTGAGGGATTACATACCTATCATGATGCTAAGCCAATCTGTGGCCCAGTTTAATCCAGGATGGATTTATTTGTATAGTTTAGGTATATATATATATATATATATAAACACACACACACACACACACACACACACACACACACACACACGCGCGCGCGCGCGCGCACACGCACATATTAACTTTAGGAATATTGGTGTTTTGGTGTTTGTTATATATGAAGTTTTGTCAGTTGTATTTTATTTGTAGTATGTGTGCACTGTATAGTATTCAATAGCCCATATACTATATTTATTGAAAGTCCACGTCTGCCAGAGCCATAGTTCAATAGACCTTCAGAACCTGCAACAATTGTACTTCCAGATGTCTATCGCTTACCTATATTTACTTTCTTGATTTCTGCGATAGACCAATACAAGAACAATGAAAACGACACCCGACCGCGCAGTGTTATACAGGTTTGCGTGCAACTCCGCGAGGGAACGAGTGTGGGGAACGAGGGAACGAATGTGGAAACAAATAACCACCAAACAATTTACGGAATTGATAAAGTGGAACAAATGACCAATTATAGAAATTAGTACCAAATACAATAATGTTTATATTGGATCCTATTTTTGAAGGTTACTATGTCTATACACAGGACTTTAGTAGTGATGATAAAATGTTAAAGATTTGTGGTTTATATAACGGGGTTCCATCTTGCCTTGGTACACTGTACGCAGCGCAACAAGTTTGAAAAACTAGGTTAGACTTTTTGGATACTGGGTTTCGATGGTTTAATTGAATTTTGACAATGTCTTGAAACGGGAACAAAAATAAAAAGAAAGGGAATACGATCTAAACGAGAACCTTGCAAATGGTTATGACTGTGGTTTTCTGTGATGTATAGCATGCCCTCAAATATAAGAATTTCTTTACTTGGTAGTGTAAATGAAAACTTGAAACTTGAAACTCGTATGCCAAAGTGGACTATATGGCCTGAACCAATTATAGTCTAAATGTTTTGTCTGGGTGTGAACCAGTAGGGCCTATTAGGTCGCGGCCAGTTACAATAAATTACAAGAATTGGACTATAATCTATACTAGAAGGTTGAAAATAGGTGTGACTGATATTTTTAATAGGCTACGGCATATGTCCTCGAATCTAAGAATGTTATTACTTTGCAATGAAAGTAAGATAAATGCTCGAAACGTGTTATAAATGAATGATATGGTTATAATCATCGTTGGTTTTGATGGGAATCGGTCCATATTAGTCTCCTACCAATTACACACATTTACTATATCTTGATGCTTCTCTCAGCGTTGGTTTAAAAGGAACACAATTTTAACAAGCTTAAAAAAATATCTAAATACCATTTTGATTTACGAGTGAAAATTAATTATTGAATTTAATTAAATCCGACTAAACGATTTTTTTGGGGGTCACCTCCGTAGGAGGTCTTGGATAACTAAAGTCAGTTGACTGTATATCCTAGCTGTTTACTAATCTATACACCGTATATCACACCTGTCGTGTCGGAGTATACCATGGCGTATCTTCCGCATTGCATTGCTAAGGTGTACTGAACACTACCGCGTACACTGGTTTGCCATTAACCTACACCGAAGAACATATAAAGCAACATGTGGTTTTCAATCGTTCGTAACACGAATCGCGCCTATATGGACCCAATTACGCACTAATTCGTTCGAGTATATGGATGGGTGGTTTTAAGTGGTGTTATGTATACAATTCAAGTAATTAAATCACTCGACGAAATACATCTCGTTAAAAAGACTATTCGTTCTTAAATAACCCCCCGAAAATAATATTTAATGGTACATTAATTATGTTGATTAGAAATTTACAAACAATCTGCGATTGCATTTATTCCGTTATCTATAAGGCCTATATAGAGACGCCAGTGTGGGTATTTTATTGTAATTTCTATCCCCCGTGAATTATCGATACCTTGATAAGCCAACGACTTTTATCTAACAAATATATATAGAAGAGAAATCTGTCGAGACGAGAATACTATTGACAGATACTTCACATTGGCTTTTCCCTTCGATTACAGAAAGTCATATTATACCGGTAAAAACTGACTTGTTGCAACATGTAGCAATTGTAATGGGAAATGCCCCCAACATGATAGCATGTGCAACTATGCGTCACGATGTTGATTGTAATCTTTAGTAAAATAGCGGTATCCACACATACATGAATATCCATCAATTCTACTATTATCCATACTGCAGCATGTATGCGGTTCAATTACATAAATCACTTTACAATATGTTTTAGTTTATTTAATTTACGATGATACTTCTGTGCTGAAATTGATATTTACGAATATCTATTCAATAACTATAAGGCATGCCTGGATGTGAAACTATGTCGTAGGGAACTACTACTTTATCTATATTAGTTCAGTGCAAAACTAATTCAATTTACTTTATATAAGGGTATTCTATCCCTTTATTAAAACATTTATTTAAGCATGCTCAAAATAAAAATACGATACTATAGATAAATACCGTATTTCTCCTATTAATTCGAACTATTTTAATTATTTTGATGTTCGAATAAATAGCACGAGTACGGTAATTAAATCTCCATTTGTTCCGGTAATCGATATTTAAATCCTGACTGAATTCATGAAGACTAAGGCATATAAAAGCATTCCACTTCATTGAGTAGCTTAATATAGTAGCTATATACAGACTTGGATAGGCCTTGTATTTTATTCTATATTCAGACATTAATGATAATAAGGATTACACTAACATTGCCGGAGCGGCAGGAACAATACCACGTTGACATATAGTACGTGTATGACGACTATACGCTAATGTAGAGGAGATCAATCTAAACACCGGGACATTTCAATCTGTTTTGTGAAACAAATATGTAATCGTATATAAATCCATAATACTTTAATTATAGGCCCCTATGTCCTTAGCTCGGGTGAATTACTAGTATATAGTTATTGTTTCTGCTTCAATGTACAATGTAATCCAGAGAGTAAACGATGCATTCCATGTTGATAGATGAACTCTAATGTAAAACTATTTCAATCTGACAATCATACGTTTTGTTAGGACTGTATCGATTGCAACCGTGACGTATTATACGACGGAAACACGATAAACTTCTAAACAAAAACACTATTGACAACAAGAAAAGTAATACGATGTCATTACTCAAACCAAACTATCAGTTTCCATACATACTCTCACGACATTGCCAAATATCACAGCGATAGTGATGTAATGTTTCCTGTGACAAATACATGTATACGCGTGTACATACTATTATGATTATTATTATTATTTATTACTCCTCCTCTTCCTCCCCCTCTTCCTTCTCCTCCTCCTCATACTATACTACTCCTCCTCCTACTACTACTATTACTACTACTACTACTCCTCCTACTACTACTACTACTACTACTACTACTACTATTATTACTGCTGCTGCTTCTGCTTTGCCAGCTAGTTGGCTAGTTTTATCGGCATATCTCAATGAACACATTTTCAACACAATAAAACACTATATAGTTTCTAATCAATCTGTTACTTTTTTCTTCTTGAAGCTTTCGTATAGAAGAGTCTGTCTCTTATGGTATTTCAGCAAACAGAAATACATTCTAATTAACGAATTTTACATGTTTTAAATTCATGACTTTTCTAGTAGGCTATAGTATATGCCACCTATCTCTGATATATTCACCACTATATTTACAACCACAATCTATCAATGTCCTATATATAAACTATTCTCGACCAATTCAAACTGTTATCACACCTGTGTGTAAGCATTCTCATTCCTGATACATAAACAATAAGTAATAAAAACACCACATACAGAGTATATATTGTCTTTAAGTTGCAAATATATTATACAGTGCAGTTCCGATGTGTCATGAAACGATACGCACGCATACATGTTTGATTATGACAAGATGTAGATTACCTGGGGAAAAGAAAAGGTACGAACTGTCACCGATATACTTATCATGTGTATTACACCGTCATAAATAAACCCCAGACTAACTCGGGGGACAATGTTATAGATAAAACGTATTGAAACTATATTTCAGGTCATGATCCTTGAAGTGAACGCGTGTCCCGGTGTAGATATACCAACAACTCCTGTCAGGAATCAACTGAGATTACCGTGCCACTGTTGCCGGAATCTACACTATATATATAGTCTACTCAACAAAATAAATTGAGGGCCAGTTATAGAATTTTTGAACATTTATATTTAATAGTATTTCAACAACGAAGCATTTCCAGATGTTTACATTCTCCAGACACTCTTCAAGAACTTACAGACACATTGGAATTCAACATTGGAAAACAACATCGGAAAAACACATTGGAAAACAACATTGGAATACAACATTGGAAATCAACATCGGAAAACAACATTGGAAAACAACATTGGAAACAACATTGGAAAACAACATCGGAAAACAACATTGGAAAACAACATCGGAAAACAACATTGGAATACAACATTGGAAAATAACATTGGAATAAATCTGGCACCAGATTCCTTAAGCCGAGTTTCAAAAATATCTACCGGTCCTTATAAACGTATAATTAATGTATTTTGTTGAGTATTTATACTGTATATCCATACTCTGAATAATTATATTATATAGTATGTCTATGTCATATAGTCTGTGTAGTATATCATTTAAATAATGATTATATAATATGATAGTAATGTAATAGATACATTAATATATATATATATATATAATACAACAAAATACAAAGAGTTCAGAGTCCTGTTATCTAAGTACATTTATATTATATATGTTATTATCGACCAGCGAGTCATTCTACAATCATACGTTGCGCACCCATGTCGGTGCCAATATAAGTCAAAAGCTTGCATAGCAACCACACTTTTGTACTGGCAGGTTTCTATAGCCTTGTGACTTGTCGTTTATCTTGAGTGATGCAGACACGTAAATATACAATGGTACATTCAAAATGTCTAGGAATGAATTGCTCGTCGGTTGTCGCGTTGTATACGTAACTGTGATATATATATATACTACTCAAAATTTGCTAAGGATCGTACCATTTTTGTATGAACACATTATTCAATGACACCATATTGAAACATATCTATTTACACTAAATGGGTAACCCCACTAGGGCCCCAATCACACACAAGATACTGACAGTTGTTGCTGCTGGTAATTGAACTGTTTGGGACATTTTCATGACCTGCAGTGACATTTTGCAACCTCCATTTTTGGAGATTTTGTTCTTTGATGACATAATGCGACTATACGCCAATGAAATTCATGAAATACACCTATCGTCGAATACATGCTATTTTTAGTTTTTATGTAATACGCATGCCGAAAAATATAATGATCTCTAGAAAATATTGAGTAATATATAGTATATGCCATATTACGGTGAAATAACGGGGGGAGAGTGTTATGGTATTATATTGCCATTCCTACTCCGTGTACGAATACTTAGCTGTCATGGTATCGTTTCTCGAAGCTTTCTTATCGCTATAAGGGACCATAGCACTCTCTTTGCCGATAGCTAATGCATTGCTAAGAGTGCTACGGTCCCTTAGCGGCTAACAGAGCTTCGAGAAACGATACCCTGAACAGGAAGTGGTCAATATCGACCCTGTCCAGGCCATACTGGTTAGTTTTCCTTGACCATCATGACCAGTGCTTTCCGTATTGAACCGAAAACTACGCCTTTGAAATCTGCGCGTGTTATATACGTGTAGTTATAAAGATACAGGAACGTACACGAAACTACGCCTTTTAATTAAATATATAGTTTTACTGGTCTTACCGTTCTTGAAGGCACATGCAATGCTCCATTTACTGTTATTAGTATGTCAGCGTAAATTTTGATTATATATAGAAATCGTCATATTTTAATGATTTATACAAACATATCTTACCTTTTATGTCATCAAATACTGCAATATGTTATCGATAGGCCTATATGCAAACGCCGGGAATTCAGACTGCAATATCTT
>JAVCKZ010110737.1:0-10322 GCA_034780755.1 Lepetodrilus elevatus | reverse complement strand
CATTATGTGTACCAAAAATTGTCTTTCTCCGATGTTCCTATTCAAATATTCGAACATTTGAAAATGAGCCATACTGACATGGCTATTACATATGACGTTTCTTTTGCGGTTCAGTATACTTCAATTTTCTCGAAAGTCTGGTTATTGTACACGGTGTCATGGTTTTACAGAGAACAGTAAAGACTCTACATATGCACTTCTGACGACTATATAAACCAGGGTATCGTTTCTCAAATCTCTCACATCTACTACGAGTCCATACATTGCATAAGGATTCTCGTATCCATCTCTAATACGTGGTGATAGTCTCACAGCCCTTTGGTCTCACGGTGGATATGAGAGCTTCGAGAAACGATGCCCTATTCTCGAAACGGTCTTGCGATCATCTTAGCCTAAGTACGTTAGTAACATTTCCATATCCCTCTACGAATCTTTAAGACTGTCGTGTACGATCGTTAGAAGTTTTTGAGAATAGGCCCCTAGCTTCACAGTACCTGCGTAACAGAATATTCTCAGAAATCACAGATAAAATGGTTTATATTTTCATATGCCATGAGAAGGTGACAATGGAGGCATTAGGTTAGCAATATTTCAAAAACCAACAGATGCGATGAGGAAGTGACAAATGTAAAATTACAGTTAGAGATACCCAACAGAAGACACAGCACCCTCTCACTGTTCTACATCCCTAAAACATGTCACAGAGGGTTTATCTGTAGTGTATACAACGGCACAGTAGGCATACCTCCGTGGGAGTTGAACTAGGCCCGCTGATAGTAATAGATATCTCTCAGGAATCCAGGGATTCCACAAATATGTCAAAGGGAAAAAAGGCGAAAATCGATGGAGTAAGGGTTAGGTGATACCATACTGCACAATGATATACTTTTAGACTCAACAGTGTAAGCAGCAAGGTTGTTTATAAGTCATTAGCGGACACACACGATGCCATATTTACCTAAAACACGATCTCCACATGGAAAATAAGACATTGTGGCTCATATTTCTGGTTTCATTACATAGTTGGTATGTTATGAAAATACAAAGAATTAGAAAGACATCCGAAATATAGTTTCAAATGTCCGTATGTACGCTAAAAAGTTATGTTTAATTTACATACTTATTATACACATACCAAGAATCAAAATAACATCTCAAAGAACACAGTCCTTATCGAATACTACCATAAATCGTGTGTATCATTATCAGCTTATCCTTCAAAAGTATTAATACCAAGAGGTTTGATTCACATCTTGGATACATCATAATACGCCCGTACACTCATTCCCTTCATTGAAAGGTAAATAATAACTGGAACAATAATTATATAACCTGACCTACTATGACCTAATAGGAAACGTTTTGGTATACATATAGCGATATCATTTAATTATATGGAGAAAAAAGAATACATATAGCGATATCATTTAATTATATTAAGAAACAAAACTATTTTTATACATTTTAATTATATGTGTGTTACAAGTTTTGATGTCTAATTTAGAGGACTGTTTAATAGGAATGTCATACCAGTTCCCATTCAAGATCTTATTGATACGTATTTTACTGTCAACTGCAAATTTCCACATCCATCATTTCAGCGCTTTTTACACCATACATATTCTATACTTTACTTGTTTATCATTCAGTTTCAAGGATCGCTGGAACTCCATACTCTACAAAGAAGAACATTATAGACTCAAATAGATGATGTTTCTCACAGATGTATACAAACATGTATACACGCATACGTGGCTATACTAGATACTTCATAATTTCTTTCAAACTAATCTAGGTTGTTGGTTGTTCGTTGTCTGTTGCTAGAAAATAACATGTCAGATTCGCCGGATGATAAGCAAAATATACATCAACATAAAACAGCAGTGGATGATGTGAAACAAGATACGTGAGGCTAGGACTGGAGTTGATGCTGGGGTCTAGGAGCATGAGAGGCATATATTAATTTGCTGGCAGGAGGTTACAGGCTTTTAATGTCCGGGGATGAAGGATACAAGTGACACGAGCGTGTAGCTATAGACTGGTGCTACCCAGGAGATAAGGAACATAAAGAATAGTGACAGCCAAGACGGTATTGTTGTTGTTGTTGTTTTCCTAGCTAATGCACATGCCATGACGGAATGGACATTCTGATGACATACTAATGCTATTGCGTTTGAATAATACTAGTACATACACAATAACAGATGCTACAATGGAAAGGGTTTTGCGTATACCAAGTTTTAATTTAGGCTGAGCATGAATGAGTCAACTATAGCAATACCTCGGTACGAGCCTATCAACGCCCTTGCATTGGTTTCTTTCATCGAAAATATACGACCAATTAACAGAAGATAATTTCATGAACAATCTTAACTTGTAGCATTCAGCTGTACTTCATATTCTGACAATTTATATTTTGGTGTCCACCGAAACCATTCCTTGGTTAGAAGGACTGATAAAATGACATCTACACCTATATCTATATCTGATAGAATAACGGACTATATTAATTCGTACGAAGGTCATAACATTGAAAATGTTTCAGAGTTTCGTATGCACATATATGCATTTCAAACGCCCATGCCTTCACTTCACTTGAAGGTGTAGAAAAATTGAACACGTATTGAAATACATTGTTTTACATCATGGATAAACCAAATTAAAATATCAAAGGCCACAACGCATACTGTACATGATTTGATGGCTACCTTCTGTACGTGTTAAGAGCCAATGTAAACATTTCCTCTTGGACAAATATGTGAACAGACAGTGCACTTTTACGTCAATGCAGGGCCGGAAATAAGCAATGTTCGAGATGTACACGATAATCGAACACGTGTAGTACGAACATGATATAACGTATGGAAATACTTGTATAAATGAGGACCTTGTAGCTGCGTTAGCATGGTGCTGGTATCGTTCGCGAAGGTTTTGCACTTCTAAAACATTAAAGTTAGATATACAGGAGGTGACGGTCTGACTGGAATGCCACATATCACGTGTCTGCGGGATTACAGAGACAGAACATAGAAGTGAAAGAGCAGCAGAGAGATGTACATTCTCATATTCTACACATGCACAGAAGACTACATGTTCAAAACTCGTCAAAACAGAACACATGTTTTAGTGAATATTTGCTTTGTAAACATATGTTAACGTTATTTTGATGACTATTTTGACACATTAGCTTCACCTTGGAATCAAGAAGGCAAAGCTTCACATTACTTTGTTTTGTAAAAAATAACATTAAAAAATTAAGAAGATAAATCATCATGTTTGATAGGCCAGGATAATGGTAAAGGGAGTATTCATTCACGCCCTCTTCAAGTATTCAACATAAAGTATCACTCAATTGGACGTGTACTTGAATCCTAATGTATGTCTGGCAACAGTTGGATACTATGGTAATGCATTCTTGTTTAGTAAATTCAACAGATAGGTATTTCCTTCCAAACTCAAGAGACTAACAGTCATATATGGATAACTAGCCGACGCGTTGTTTAATTGTTATTTACCTCTTGTCTCTAGCCACATCAAACAATCCCACATAACCAAAGCTATTGACATAACGATCATTAAATTAACGTCCAAACGTATATGGTAAAATAGAAAAGACGGGACTCCGCACACACAGACTTTGTCAACTGCCTGGTAACACCATCATCCTCCAACCTACGGGTCAAGAAGGAGTCTCCCCTCATCCACAGTAGACGAGGCGGGACAATACGGCTGGGTTTCTTCTTTACGTACGTCAACGTGTGAGTCAGGTGGCGGAATCCTGTCATACGATGTCGTGGACATGACGAGATGTCCAAGGAACACGACTCAGCGCTTCTAGCTGGAGCTCCCACATGATGAAGTTTGCTCTGCATGCTGTTCTCATAGGAGCCTTGCAGCAGAACAGCAGCTACGACACGTGTGTACTGTTTGTAGAACACATATCGTTACGGCATTTCCCCGAAGACGGAGTCATTAGCCACATAAACAGTATTTTGGTCCATTGGGACCAGACATAATGGAACATTCAGCTAGAGTTTCTAAGAATAAACTTTGTCTTGATGTAATTGTTGTTGAACGCTACCTGTGGTATTTCTTAATCCGTGCGTGGTGGAAATAGAAGAGTTGTTCTATCTAAGAATACTAAATTACAAATTGTTCCAAATTATATACTAGTCGAAGCTATATTATGCCCTATCACATTTGTCAGTTATATTGTTCGAGGAGGCATTTTACTTTAGCTAGCGTTTCTACACCGTAGTGTAATTATGTAGTAAATGCTTGTTTGTAGGAAACAAGCTCAGATAGGCTGAAGAACTTGAATCAAAACCCCGCCCAATTGCAATGTAAAGCTATAGTTCATAAACTAAATATTTCATAGATTTTACAGAAATCAAGCGGAAATTTGACTGCTAGAATAATTATTAACATAGTTTTCTTTCGGATTAAAGTCAATACATTCAAGTAAGAACTAATACATTCTGAACACGTAAATAAATACTATAGTATGTATTTTCAAAGTGTTTGCCATCTACACCCTAGCATACACACACACCTACAGTAAGCCATTACACGAATGACATGAAAATGACAGCACAAAGCTTGTGAATACTTCAATATGAAAATGATGCTTATACCTACTTTAGACATTATTAGATGCAATGTGTGATTATCTGTTTCTGTTATTGTAAATAGGTTGAATTAATACTATTCTATAGGTAAATATCTGAACTAAAACTGAACATTTAAACATTACAACCCGAGAGTGAGGACTGCTGCGGACACATCCAACTTGGCAAATACCCAGTTTTCCAAAAATTCGACCTAACATTTGTTAATCCCACACCGTTGCACATTTCTGAATATATTGCCGCTATTTGTACGAGACGACGTTTACATGTTGTGTGTGACACTCTGTCCAGACGTTGTATGCCGGTAGGTCGCTACTCTTGCATGAGGAAGGTGAGCATGTTTCACGCCCCGCCGTCAAACACGCACCACAGAGGTGTTACAGGCACGTATGTGGTCACTCCTGCTGATCCGTGGTCAAACAACTGTTTGTCGCAGAGCACCGGGCACCTGTAAACCAGTCCGGCGGAGTCGCCAACACGCGCCAAGCACGACTAGACAAACTCCAGTTCCGTCCAGGCTTTTGTTGGACGACGACTGACGTGACGTTTGCTGGTCGAGGGATAAATCCCGGAATACTGGCTGGACACAAGTTAATGGTGGACTGGAGTTGGGACCCACATTCCGAGTGCAACACCTGGCAGACATTGCTTTGTTTCTGGGTGACTGGGTGAAAGTGCGCAACTTATTTTTGACGCTGTGGATAACGAGGTATTTTTGCGGGTATGCTAGGAATTGTAATGAACATAGTGTAGATACTTGTTTGGTCTTATCATTGTTACTCAATACGGGTGTGTACATCTTTCTATGTATTTTACACTCAACGACGAACTCGTAGAATTGATTGCCACAATTCATATGTGCTTTGCTCATATTGACAAGGGATAACAAAACGTGTATCCACATATATAAATATCAGAATATCTAATAAAGTGACTATGATATAACATTATATGAAAGAGGCTGTGTTTAGTATTGCGACACGAGCATGATATCGTATAGGTGGGTAATGATATGTCAATGGGCAACTAATTGACCAATACAAATTATTTTACAACACCAACAGAACTTCGTAAATGAATAGTAATGGAATATTTCAAATCACAGCAATGGTATTGTACTCGTGATGGCCAATATGCTATAGCTCGTAAATATGTTCATTTCATAGTAGACTGTGCAAAGACTGAAACATTTTTGCATGGAAACGTATCTCAAATAATTCTTATCTGCACACCAGTATACCCACCATTGACACGGTGAATATCATCTATTTTTGCGTTCTTGTTTAAACTATTATAGCTGGCTGGTCGCAGTATATGTATAAAGCATAAAGCAGTCATACATGGTGCAGCACTCCCACGATATAGCTTACAACCCATACCGAAATGACATTAGGAGGCAACATGTCTCGTCTAACCGTAAATGAATATCTCTGAAACTGTAAATCTTTCAAAAGGCATAACAACTTTAAAGAAATCTAATGTTTATAACATCGCATACTTGCTCAAGCACAGTATACCCCCGTCTTGGCTTCATACTAATACTTCTTTATACAATTACATCACTTCTCATATATTCATACATACATATAAATGTATATACATTTAAAGCAGAAAAAACAATCATCAATGGGTCATAAGGAATACCACTTTATTACTTTCTCTTCAGTGTTTCTATATTTGACTTAGTATAGGATGTAAAGCTTACAAGTTACTTATATTATAAATATATCTCTAAGTGAACGATTTATGCAGACTGTCACCCATGGACAATGCCACGTGAAGAGCATAATTTATACCCGACGACAATCAGTTAAATCCGACCAGACAAATCATATCTGTGACCACAGCAATGATTAAGTATATCCTACAATGTGTATACGAGTACATCATGACTTTGAAACAAGCGTACACACCCAACTGTCGACCACAACTCGCACTGACTAGACAGTTGGTAAATGTTCCATACATTTACAGTGTTCTGAAACTTACATTATTTTGCAATTTAAAGAATGCATGTACATGTATTATAAACATTCACAAGTTAAAACATACACGTATACTGAATTAGACACCTACACTAACGTACTTATAGGTTAGTGATACATTTTGTATTTCCATATTTATTTGTATAATTGATATTTGTACCTCATATGACGAGATTCTCACCACCTGGTGTCCGTTGCACGACGCTCTTGCAGTGCTACAATAGTTGTAACTGGGCTCCCGCCACAATAGAAAGCGTTGACCTTACAATAGTTGATCCGGCCCCGTGAGTACGATTTCATGCTCAAGCGCAACTGTTATTTATGAACAAAACTTTGAGTTGAGCATGAAATCGTACTCAAAATGTTTTGTAATGTCGGTGTCCGGATACTAACAGGACATATACCTTTCTTATTTTGCTGTGAGTTTGCTACCGGTATATGTGCTCAGCAAGAATTTACTGAGAGCACGCCATTACGATTTAAAGCCGAATGCAAAAACAACGCAAACCCCAAATATATTTAGCAGAATGATGGATTTCAAAATCAATTTCAACTTTTTTTCTGTTAGATTGACTGCTCTCTTGTTGACCAGATGACCACCTACCTCGACATTTTCCTCGGCTCATCGTCCAACCTTGAACACAGACGCAGATCGGAGACCCGGGGGATATCGTCACTGATCCCTCCCCGCATGGAATGCACGTGCCTGGGCCAGATTTTGACTTATAGTAACCCATCGGACAAGCTGAAACATAGATGCACATTATAGTAGTTATTAAAATATGTGATATGAGTGAAAGAATCCTGAAGAAAAATAAAAAAATATATTAGATATTTCCAGACAAGCCATTATTGTGTAATGGAATCCATAAGCATCTTACATAGCTCAGCCATAAACTATAGTTGTAATTGTAGGAAATACACGTTTATGAAGAACTTAAGGTATAAAGTAGGCTTATATAAAAATAAAAGAGCTTATGGGTGTAGATAATTCTGAATGGTTTTCCTCTGGAACCTCGAACATCGAAATCGCGGCAGTATCTCTTTAAGAGCCTTCACTGGCTTCAGTAACATGCATATGCCACGTGATACTTACGCGTGCATTCATTGGTGCCATTGTCCATGTACCCTGGTAGACACCCACACCCTGCTCGACCTATCCCCACCATGCTGAATGCTGGACACAGCGGGCAGTCCGTACCCCGAGACCATGAGGTCACGTGACATTGCTTCCTCAGGTAGGACGCTGAAAATATAATTTAGCATCCGTCGTTACAATGTCGACACTTCCTGAAAAACGCAATTCAAAATATTGGTCAGACTATATGGCGGCAAGAATGACGTTTGAATACAACATACTGGTGAAGTGTAATAGTGGTGAAGTGTACTACTGGTGAAGTGTAATACTGGTGAAATGTAATACTGGTGAAGTGTAATACTGGTGAAATGTAATACTGGTGAAGTGTAATACTGGTGAAGTGTAATACTGGTGAAATGTAGGGCCTAATTGTTTAGCGTCCAAATGAAGTGCATCTAACCTTAGCATACCTTGAAGAAAAACTAGATTCTTCAGGAATACCTTAAAGGTTACGGTAATATTGTTGTGAAAACGATTAGTCTACCTAGTTTTTAGCAGTTATTTTCAAGACGTAAATATCATGTCCTTAGCGACTGTTCCGTTGTGTGACTTTATTAGTCGTGCTGCCCGTTTAACATTCCTACTTGTGTACCATTAACCTCGATTTCAATATCTTCAAACGTATCAATGTGCACGTAATATCCGCTCGGTTCTGACCCATCAAAGAGCATAAAGTAGCCAATGAAATATCTCGTTTCAAATTGTATCTAGGTAAACGTTCTAGCTAATCAAACGTCTTCAAACGTCTTCTGTATGTACCATGCATTTGATAGTCATGCAAGCGACTGCACTCAAATTTAAGTAAATATTGTATCCAATCATCATTTAGTTTCCAAGTTAATAAAATAGCCAATCAGTGGACTCACTCAAATCAAAGGGGATAGTGTAGCCAATCAAGCGTCCCGGCTCATATCTAATAGCACATAATAGAGCCATTCACGCCTCCGTTCGTATCGTTGAGTGTATCTTCCTGAATTCAGGAGAGGGTAATCGAATAGACTGTTAAGTAAATGTTGCAGCCAGAAAATAGATAGTTTAAATTGCTGCATGCCTGCTATTGAGAAAGGGAATAATAGCCGATGGCACCAGACAGACCAAAAGCTAGGACATTGGTACTATATATAGGTAGCATTGTTCAAATTACCTCAGAAAGCTTTTCTAAGTAAATGTACGCGTATTGTTCTTTTTCACAGGCTTTCGCATAGTTCTCAAACTTCTCTTAAACTATTGGAAATCATGCACGGTAGCATTGGCAAGATGCTCTCTTGATCTCTATAGTTCTTGATCTGTTTGTGTTCAATCTCAATCAACTTCTCCCTCTCTCTCTCTCTCTCTCTTCTCTCTCTCTCTCTCTCTCTCTTCTCTCTTCTCTCTCTCACTCTCCCCTCTTTTTCGCTCGCTCTCTCCCCTCTCTCTCGCTCTCATTTCTCCTTTTTCTCACTCTCCCGCTCTCTCTCACTCGCTCTCTCCTTTCTCTCGATCGCTCTGTCTTTCCCTCACCATGTATATTTGTTCTCTCTCTTCTTCTCTTTCCCTATCTCTCACGCTCTCCCGTGTTTTTACTATCATTCTCTTCAGGTGTATTTGCTGATATTTTATAAACTGTACACGTAGGTATGGAATAATACAATTGTGCAGACAAATAGAATGAATATATTTTCAGGGTAAAAATCCTTTATATTATTAAGTGTATTTAGGTCAAATAGTTCTGTTTGTTTGTATACAACCAATCAGATCGTGTTATTCAAATCACGTGCATCCTGTAGTACTCCGCGATATTTAAAGTGCGATATACACGTGCAAGTCATCGTTTATGCAAAACAATGAGAGTATCGCGTAATGTTATGGAAATCTCGGCATGTTGTCTACGTCAATTTGTTATTAGTAGTCTATCAGATCTCGACGAAAACTGTACTAAATATGCTATGTGTTTTTCACGGTTATCCATATTAGCCTAATTCAAAGGGAAATGGGTTAAGAAATCTTATGTCAGCATATATAAGAGCTAAATGGTAATATGTATATAATAGAAACAGATAATCCTTCTGCGCCAAGGTTGTTTATAGTCGTATCGTCCTTTCTACTATTCTAGTATACCGTATCGTGCACTGTTACTACTATCTACTATCGACCTAGACTAACAGGATAGTGACTGCGTCAAGTATAACGATCTAACCGGTTAAATAATTATTAATGATGGTGGTAGGAGTAGTACAATATCCGAGAGCGAGAGAGAGAGCGAGAGAGAGAGATAGTTAGAGAGAGACAGACAAAGAGAGAGAGAGAGAGGGGGGGCGAGAGAGATAGAGGTTAGAGAAACCGAGAAAGAGAGACCAAGCGAGAGAGAAAGAAATATAAAAAGAAGAGAGAGGTCAAGAGAAAGAAAAGGAAAGAGAAGCTAGGAGGGCGAGAGAGAAAGAGAGAGATAGAGAGAGAGAGAGAGAGGGAGAGTATGTGTGTGTGTGTTTTGTGTGTTGTGTGTTATGTGTGTGTATCTGTGTGTGTGTCTCTGTGTGTGTGTGTGTGTGTGTGTGTGTGTGTGTGTGTGTGTGTGTGTGTGTGTGTGTGTGT
>JAVCKZ010110726.1:0-10322 GCA_034780755.1 Lepetodrilus elevatus | reverse complement strand
GCGTTTGTTTTAATATTAATAAGATACCACTAACCTCAACTGATATATTAAAAGTTGAAAATGTCCACCGTTGTATAGTAGCCTATAACAGGCCCAGATTGTTTAGAAGACATGCATGTATGCAAGGATGAATGACAAGTGCATTAACAATTGACATACTACATGTATATATGATCGTGATTGTTGTTAGCGTTGACTATTATTGTCTTCTATGTTTTCAGATTGTAACGAAGTCTACAAACAAGGAGGTATGAAGTTCGAGGGGGACTATCACATCCTCATCAAACCAGACGGAGCAGCGTTGCCATTCAAGGTTGTGTGTCGATCCTTCAACAATTCGGGTAGGTTTTCTAACGAAAGTGTTCATAAAATACATTACGTTTTAAAAAATATTTATTATTGGATACATGCCTCGTTATTCTACCTGCAGACGTCAAAGGGGGTAAACTACGAAAAGAGGTTATAAATAAGTGCAGTTTAACAGATGAGGAATAGGAATCTTCCTCTGAGTAGATACTTCGTTACATGTTTGCTTATTTATGTTTCCGTGTTTTCTATTTTTGCTATGTTTCCGGGTTTTCTATGTGTGCTATACTAAAAGGTTAATCAACGGATATAAATGTCTGAGATAACTACACAAATATAACGTCACTTTCATTTAAGTTCATGTTGTAGTGGACGGAAGCCATTTGCATTTTCTATTGTATACAAGAGAATTGCTCGGAATTCAATTATACGAACTATGAGAATTATTCCAGAGACGCGATCATATAAGGTTTTCATACAAGTTCCCAGTGAAATAAGGGCGTAGTTGTTCGCTTGTTCAATTATGAATTTTACACCTGACCCCGAGACTTAAGAGCGTATTCGTTTAAATTATTAGACCAACCCTAGGGGGACGAAAATTAGCAAATGACATAACACTCATGATGATACGAATACCCTCATTGGCCAATTTCACCACGCGACTTCACCATAGGGTTGGTCGACTAATCGAAACGAATACGCTTTAGGAAACTGCTTGAGTACGATTTCGTGCTCAACCTCAAACTGTATAATGTCGATATGTAAACACAAGTTTAGTTGAACATGAAATCGTACTAAAAAAATGAGTAATCTCTGGGCCTCTTGAGTATGAACTACTCCAGGTAGTTTCGCTCCGTCGTCTATAGTATAATGTAGACGAATGTAACATGACTGGTTGTCGTTGTAGGTTGGACAGTTCTTCAGCGTCGGCAAGATGGTTCTGTAGACTTCTACAGGAAGTGGGACGACTACAAGAAAGGCTTCGGCGACCGTCACACCGAATTCTGGATGGGGAACGATCACCTCCACGAGCTCACGTCACAAGGTAGGTCACACTGACCCAGTCCCGAGTACATCCGGGAAGCAGGGTAGCATTTCACAAAGCTCTCTTAACCAATATAGAAACACATATCGTCTCGTATACATGATTCGTAGTAGGTAAGAGATGACCATTATCAAAACCATTACCAATGACGCCATTCTCTGGACTAATTCTCAGTAACTACTTTTTCATACGCCGCTTTTGTTTAATGATACAAGGGGCCTGTATCGTAGAGGATGCCATGACGCTATGAAAGAAACATCCCCGCTCTAATTTTCTAGCTTGGTGTCCATAATGCCCACCAAGACATTTGTTTACCCTGCAGTTAGCATTCTGTCACGGTCATGTAGATGTTATCATGTTATTTATAAAGAATATGACATTTGATTCTCTGCTATGCAACTCATGTATAGTGACTCCATGCTTCTGGTAACACATACAAACCCAAGTCAAAATGTATGAGGAAAGCGTAACAATGATTTCTTTTTACGGCAAAGCAAATACCAAGTTGATATATGAATTCCCCCATCATCATAGCATACTCACACTGACATTGTCAGTCATGGCAGAAGCATGCGAAAGAGCCACGGCAACATTTCATGAAGCTCTCGTATCCACTAAGAGAGCATAACGCTCTCGTATTTATCTATCTATCTCGCCGATAGTCACGAGAGCGCCATGGTCTCTTAGTCGATACGACAGGTTCACGAAAGAGTTCTTCCGACCAACAGCATGTGTGTGAAGGATTCTTGGTTGATGATGACATCTGCTTGCACAGACCTTGGTTCATTGTAACAGTCCAGGGTATCGTTTCTCGAAGCTCTCTTAGCCGCTAAGGAACTACAGCACTCTCTTTGCCGATAGCTAACACATTGCTAAGAGAGTGCTATTGTCCCTTAGCGGCTAAGCGAGCTTCGAGAAACGATACCCTGGTGAATATGCATCTCCTAAAAATAGTCTCATTCGTGTGTGTCACCAATCATGCAAGAAGTACTATTTACCGTTGTAATAGAAACATATTCAGCTGTAACCCAAAGAATTGCAGGAACATGCAAGACAAATTAGTGACATTAGCTGGAGACAGGAAGTGACACCAGGAATACCGGAAGTGCCTGCTCTTGACACCAGCTACACTGCCAGTAGAGGGTTTTATCGTCTTCAGAATAACCAGCAGGCAATATACGTGACGTTCTATGTTGCCAATGAACCAATGATTAAGGATGCTCGTCACCTTGTGCAACGTATGCTTGACAGCCAAATGCAACATATTAGGATGGTTTGGTCTGTCAGTGGCAGCCAGTGCTCGCAGGTTTACTGCAATGTTCAGCGCTACGGATGTTGCAGGTTTCCTCCCGCCCTAAGCTGACAAACCGTGATATACGTGAACTAATCTTGATAACGGCTCTAAACTAACATTAAATTAATATATAATTAAGTATAAATAGTACAAATGGTTTAAATTAATTCAGTATCCGTTGACACTCATATGTAATAGTGTGACATGAAATCAATAGGACTAAAAATATAAGTGATTTTTTCAAAGCAGTACACACGTTTTCATTGATATTTGACAATAAACTCTTCATAGACATGTTTATTTTCATAATAAATAACATAACAATATATAGATATCATCACAACGATATATAAATATGATATATAACAATACATTATCACAGACTATTGTCTCTAAGTTACACATCGTGTAACCTATTGTTCCTGGTCATTGCCCACAAGGAACATGAACAAACATCGATTTACATTATGGTACAATAGTAAACAGTGGTTCTACCTACATAGTCTGGTGAAGAAGACCATAGTAAATAGTACTCGATGTCTTCAAATATGTCGTCATAATTTGAAGGAGAAAGTGCACAGTAGGTATAGAGGTATCATTCTAATAACTGAAATGCTGATGACCATCTATATAGCTGAGACAGCTACCGATACATAACTTGCTATTAGGATACACCATGAACTGTTAAGGTAAGGTTAAGCACACGGCATTCACGACTTCCAGAAAGGGCTCTGGTGTAGCACAGTCGCCGGACAGACTGGGGTGACAACACGGATGAATGATGTTTCAGTTGTCCACTGATTCCAAGAATATTGTCAGTTGCGTACATATTGGCACACTCCATAAACAGTATCCGTCCAGATTCGTGATATTCCTGTCACAGAGACAAGACACGAAGATAGACCAGAGCAGGATGGCAGGATCAGTACAGGATCCATTACAGGACACGATCGAAAGACCAGAAGAAGCTGAACACGATGCATGACAAACAGTTAGATTATTTTAGCCAAACTTTGACAGCATGCACTAGATAGTCCTGCTCCATAGGTGTCACGTGCATCGCTAGCTAACTTCTAGCTTCATGATTAGTATTATCCCACGTTCTGCCTCACGTTGATATCAGCTGTCTATTGCCTTCTAGTTCTTTCTTGCCATAACGGACGTCGTACTTGAACTTCTGCCCCGTTTCTGTCAAAGTAAAACATAGGTCATTAAACTGTCCTCTCATTCAACATTCAACATAACAGTGTGCGATGAAATACGATATTAGTGTATACGGATCAAACGGTCCTTTCATTCAACATCATTGTGCAATGAAAGATGAGCATAGATGTTCCATATATCTAGAGGATGTTTAATTGCGCTAACTAGGAACATATACCAATGAAGACAGTTTAATTAAATTTCTGTAACATGAACTATTGGCCTATACAGATTAAACAAGAACGATAAGATGTGGTCTCTTAACGTGGTTTCGAGATCTTCAGACGATGGCCAAGACCCGGAACAGTAGTGCACACGAACCTACCATTGGAACCTGTCTACAAATTCATTGTTCCAGTTCACGAGTAGCATAAGTTCAGTTTACGAAGCTAGCGCATCGTGCATATTATCATTTCAACTGTTTCAACTGTTATATCCATCGTGTAGAAGTCTCTGGCACTCTGCCAAGCGACAGTAAGCTGTTCTCTTTCATTGAGATTCACTAATGGTATTTCAGGGGTGTTTTGCACACAACGGGCAGGGTCAAGCGTAGCGACATCATTCTGGGAAACTATTGATGCAATTTCCAGATTGTACACTCTAAATAAAGGTCTGAAGATAGGGCGTTCCATTTGAAGAAGATAATGCCGATGATATATGATATTTTTGTTGATTATCGATGGAATACACTCTCGTGATAAATTTGCTATTACACGATTGAATAAGAAACATGAAAAAGAACTAAATTTATATTGGCGTATTTGATGAGCATCCTAACGGTGAAATTAATTTAAAGTATTAATAAAAACATTAACTTATCGATAGGCGATAATGACATACTTGATACAGTGTAAATAGAGTTTGTTACAGCAGAATTGCATCAAATTAAGAACGTATAATACATCAACATGGTCATTATTGAACAAAATGGGTCCAATTAGTTAATAGTAAAATGTTGTTGTATTGTACTGTTGTTCTATGCCTGTAGGCATTGTTAGCTGGTAGTATCTTACATGGACTGTTTTCGGATTCTATTTTGAGATAGACTTGTTGTGTTATTCTATTTTGAGAGCGATATAACAGCAGAGCAATCAGGCACTTAGGAATGGTAAATATATTACCGGTATATATACTATTGTTTTCATCGAGTATATTTCGAATTGCTGGGTTTTTAAGAGTGGCAAAGATACTCCACCGTCAAAAACTGCTGAAATGACGGTCAGAGTTTCTCGGTCTAGAGGGACATATACTCACTTGAGTCGATATAGTGTCCGGCAAACTGACGTGTAGGCATTGGGTCCATGGTGGCCGTGTAGGCTCTCGCTCCCGGGGTCAGCTTCGCACCCGGGGGAGGGCTGTACTCAAATCTGTTGTAGTACATACTATTCCTCGTGGGCAGATCCCGAGTCACGACTTCTCTAGTTCGGGGAGGCATGCCTTTAAACGGCGGGTCTCTCACTGGAGTCTTCCTGATCCTGTTCCTGTCAGGATCTTTGAACTGAATAGGAGTCGGCTGCGGAGTGCGGTAATACGACGAGTACTTCCGGTTCAGGACTTGACTGACGCTATCGAACTGAGTAATCTGTGGGTAGTTCCCCTTCATCTCTGCGAAGTCATCCTGAGCTTCTCCTATGGTAGTGAGGGTCGGGGTCGTGACGACCTTAGGACGTCGACTCGGTTTGTCCAGAAGGTGGAGGTCCAGTTTCGGGACTTGGACTTTGTCCGGAGCCGAGCGAGGAGCAGCATCAGCAGGAACAACTTTAGGTTTACGTCTGACCTCTTTCTTCTTGTCCACGAACGGCGGTGCCGTCTGGGCTGACTTGGGAGGCCTGTACCGAGGTATAGGATACCGGCGGGACTCGGGTATTGCCGGGGGTTCGTATGTCTGGACGGTCCACGGGTAGGCGAAGACGTCATCCTGGGCAGGCTGGAGGTGATGCTTCTCCGGATGTGGACACCTGATGTCGTCGTACACCATGGACGGGATCTGGATGCTGGACGGCTTGGGGTAGCACATGCAACTGTAGGGGTCGTTGGGGTCGTGGCCGGGGAGGTACATCTGCCCGGTGTCGCTCATGACGTCGTGCCACACAGCCATCTCCATCCGCGGAGTCCGCTGTTCCGCCCGACTGTGGTAGCCATTCCGCCGATACATGCTTCAACTCCGGTGGCTTGTCACGTAACGGAACTCAAATGTTTTTCAGTGGTGGCACCCACAGTATCGTCCGAACATGCTCTCTGGTCAAATTACAACCACATCTCTTCTTAGATATTACTTATGAACTTGTTATAAATACGATGAACAAACACAAACACCACCACACGTTATAATATGAAGATTTCACGATGTCTTAATGTCTTGTATACAAGTCGCCATTACATTCCAACAAAACTGCATTAATGCGCATGCGTGTAATTGACGTTGATCATACCCATGTATTCATGTCTAAAGCAAACTAACAAAAGTTGTCAATTGTCCGTTTAATATCTCCATACAAACGGGTTGCCCGTAGAGACTATTTGTTAACCCAACCCCTGACAAATCTACACAGATACTTGAATGAGGTCTAGCCCAGCTCTTTCACAGTCGACGTCCCTTTGCCGTTGTGAATCTTTTCACTACGGCACGTTGGAGTATAAATGGCGGACAATAGAGTATGTGTGCGATAGCCTTTATACAGCTGTCTAAGGAGAATGGTATGATCACACAGTGAAAACCTATCTACTATTATAATCGATAAGCTGATGATATTTGATATTTATTGCGATATGCATTGATACGTGTAGGCATAAGTTGATAGGCTAAAATGTAAAATTGAATTAACAGACAAAGTGCATTCACTGGTTTGATAAGATTAATTTGAACAGAAGAATACTCTACTTGTTATTCCAAGAATATGGGGGAGATGGATGTTGAAGGACACAATTACCTTTGTTATAATATAATTACTTTTTAATTAATTAATTTTATGAATGCATGTATGTTGTTCTATAATCAAGACATGCCCCTTCCGGTTGCCAAGATCAGTTTGTCTTTTTTGTTTGTCGAACAGTTCTAAGATCTGTGATACATGTAGTACCAAAGAACAATTTTAACATAAAGTATATCTAAATGGACATATACAACCATAACTTAAAAACAAAAATACTTGATTGGGAATTCGTTCCTGTTACTTATTTATAACTTACTACTTTGTGACATTCTTAAATCTACAAGTAGATATGTTAATGGTACGATACGAGATATAAGTAAGGTAGGCCTACTCCGTATTTTATGAGAGCATCACATGTAATGTAGAGAAGTAAATTATAAGACAAAATTGTTTTTGATAACTGTGTTCAATACCTTTAAAATGCATGAATGTTGCTTAAAATACGATGTCAGTATTGAAAGCAAAAACAAAACCAAGATAACACGTAACGTTATATTGCGTTAAAATTAATATCATATTATAAAAATAGCTTTAGGCTAACGTTAGCTTGGCGTTGTTATATGATTTAAACAATAGTTATTCTCATGAAAGAAATACACACAAGACATTTAACAATACAATAATATAGATAAATCATGAGAGGGGATTGACAAACAGGATGATAGCATCCTATATTAATGTCGCTCCCCACAAAACTAAAGGCGTTGTTATATTGTTTATAACATAGGCTACATGATTGTAGCTACAAAAATAAATAACGTTAGCCTAAATTAAATGTTAGCGGGGAAATACTGTGCTAGCAAGGAATAACATTATTAGTCTTCACTGTTCCGGTCCTTGTCAACACACTTCTAGTTTATGTATTTCTATGTTTCAGGAGACACCATGCTTCGTATTGAGATGCAGGACTGGGACGACAAGAAGTACATCGCCACCTACGACCACTTCAAGGTGGACGAGGAATCCAAGCTGTACAGACTTCACATCGGCGGCTACCACGGAAACGCCGGTGACTCCATGACGTCACATTGGGAGAACCACGACGGCATGGCGTTCAGCACCAGGGACCGCGACAACGACGGCCGCTACTACGACAGCTGCGCGCACCACTACCACGGCGCCTGGTGGTTCAACAACTGCTTCGACTCCCACCTCAACGGCAAGTACTACACGAAAGGGTTCCACCGGAACTACTTTCAGCGCGACGGAATACAGTGGAACAGCATCCATCAGTACTCGTCACTCAAACACGTGGAAATGATGCTGAAACCGGCGGAAGGAACGAAAACGACGCAGAAGATCTCCAATGACGTGTGAATGGCTAATATTATAGTATTAAATCTTGGATATAGACGACAGAGGTCATAGATGAGACCTTACCTTTAAGGACCTGTACATACACTATGCATCCGTAGGTTCGGTTGATGCTGTTATACCGTACAACAAACAATGCAAGGAAGAAAAAGCCGGTAGTTACGAAACTGAATAATTTATATGGCAGTTTAAACCACACGACGGATCTATATGTTGTTGTTGTTTTTTTAAAGGTTTTGACTACGCACACACTTTGCACATTTATCAATCCTGTGTACAGATTTGTGTTTTCAAGTTGTTTTTTCGTGTCGTGTAACTTCACCTTGGCGACGTTTGTGGCTGAACAAGACAGCCGTGACCTTGACCTGTGAAGGTCAGCAGAACTTTTGTGGCTGAACAGACAGCCGTGACCTTGACCCGTGAAGGTCAGCAGGAAGAGCCGCCATACCTGCTCCTACTGCACAACACGACGTGCCTGCCACCGCCTGGGTCTCATTGGTTTCTCATATGCAGATGAATGCAGTGCCTTAGCAACATTTGGGGACCCAGCATTGCAATGAGATTATGATAGTTTCTATATCGCATATTTTCCCCTTTTTTTTAATATTTTTTTTTATAATGTTTTTATTTTATTTTTGACAAGATGGTCCGCGGACTGAAATTCGTTGGCTGAGAATGTCAAGGAACCGGTCTCAAGTAACCGGTCTCACGTAATTGTGAACAGAAATATGCAATCTGACATAATGATGATGAGAACTGAATGATGTCTGTTGACAGTATTCATATAATACAGGTCGAAGCATGCAAGTTCAAGTTGAAGGAATATTGTTTACGGCGAGTGCCAGTGTATATGAATCTGTGACTGAAACAGATCGAGAAAATGCGATTGTTTCGCCGTGGAAGTGCATGTCTCACCGTGTTACTGGGACACCTGATCATGCACGAGTCGCCATTATTCATGGACACGTGGTATCTGGGCCGTACTGAAACATTAACGTGTGGTCCTAAAGTGGCGTAATTGTGTGAGAAGTGAAGAACATAATGCCTTCACATGGTTGACTATACTTCCATGTGTTCCGTTGTACCTTTGAGCATGATGCACGTAATATTGATAGCACTCGTGGTTCTTGTTTGATTGCAAAATAACGGCGGACGGTATATCCTAAGATACCACGTTTGTGAACCTGGTTTTAGTACACGCAACACAATGTTGGTATGTTGTTTAATTATACCCACGATAAGTCTTGTACGAACAACAATCACGAATTGAAGTAGGCTAGAATTCCCCTCTTTGACAGATCTGAATTTTAAAACTTTTGGAAAATGTGTTCAATACTGCTTAGATATTATAATACTGGGTTCTATTCTCGAAACGTTCTTTCCAACTTCTTAGCCTAAGAACATTTCGTAAACATACTACTATAAGAATCGTTAAGAACTGTTCTTAAGCTAAGAAGTTCGTAAGTACGTTTCGAAAATAGGTCTCTTGTTTTCTAAGAAAACCTACTTCCAGTCTGTTTAAAGAATCCGTGTTTCCTTACTAGACTTATTATGTTTATTTGATAGTTTCCCCACAGCAATGCAAATACATGTGTGTTCTGAACGGAATAACAAGGAGAAAGAACGTACTTGAACGTTAGGGTATGAGTTGTCCTTTAAATTAGTCCAAATGTAATGTTACGTCAACATATACTTAGATCACAGCATGCGTGGTCAGGTATTCGTCCTGTTTAGAGATCCTATACTTCGAAACACATTAAATTTGACAGTATACATTGTTACTTTGTCTTCTTGTTGACCGTGGACGATCCTCTTGTAATAGTCCAGGGGCATGTGTAATTCCGTGGGGTTTTTTTTAAAGACTTTGAATATTATTTTTTTTGCTACTCTATAATGGACTATTTGTGACCAATTTCCAAAATCCTATTTTCTCATTATACTATAGTATATAGGCATGTAGCATATCAAATGAAAGAGGATGACTGTTAGAAACAAGATAAAATTGTTCTGTTTGTATTGTATGCAATTGAAAGGAATTAATGACAATTTAATTATTTCATAATGGAAACATTTACAACTTCAAATGCGAGAATCCCTCCATATTACATAACATAAGTGTATTGGCCACGTGGTATTTTACAGGTGTGCCCATGTTGAAGTGCAAATTAAAGCTTATTCTTACATGAAATGTACAACATTATGTATATGTCTCAATTTATCATTGAAA
>JAVCKZ010110715.1:0-10323 GCA_034780755.1 Lepetodrilus elevatus | reverse complement strand
ACCCTATGATATGTTTATATGTCTGGTGACCCTATGATATGTTTATATGTCTGGTGACCCTATGATATGTTTATATGTCTGGTGACCCTATGATATGTTTATATGCCTGGTGACCCTATGATATGTTTATATCATTGGATTCATATTTGAACAACGCACAACATACACAAATTTCAGGAAAATCGTTGTGTTAGAATGTTTGGTCGAAACTAGGGCCAGCCTCTTTAAGAAAATGCTACAATAGGGCCAATTTCAGTCAGTCAAACTTGACAATTGAACATTAGTGTGCTTCCTGCAGCACAATGCATACACCTTTAAATAAGTACTGGAAGTCGAGTCCACATAATACAGATGGTAAATTAAATTTTCCTCAAGATGTCTTAAATATTGCATGACTCATTAATCATAATGAATACATAAATAATTGTGGGAAGTGGTCAATAAAGGAGCATTAATTTATCTCCTGCACACATGATTACATTGCTTAGTGTAGCTGTCATTACTTCTTTCAAGTGGAGTGCTATTGTGACTATATCATTGAGAAACAAGTGCTCATAGTCTTTTCTGCTTTACTTCCACATGTAATTTATTTTGAAAGATGTGTATGTGTGAGTGGGTGAGTCACTCAAGTATTAAATGTAACAACTAAATGTAGATCTACACAAAGACATTGCTTCCTTCAAACGAACAATGAAATAAAGATAAAAGGTGCCTTGCAGATAAAAGGTATAAACACACACAAAGATATTTCAATTTAAAGAAATATTCCTTCTTGATATCTCTTCAAAAAATAATACATGCAATTTCAATATACAATGCTCCCTCGATATAACACATAAGTTCGGGTCCATGACATGCCACCCGCGTTATCATACCCGCGTTGTATCAACGATTACAAATAATGTACATGATACTCTGTATAATGACTTTAGAATAGTATGCAACATTTACATTGGCAGATTTGGCTTTCTGTCCACATGATATACACTTCGATCTAACAATAATAATATAATGTAACTACCAGATTACCTTAATATATTACGAAAACTTCCTAAAATCCAAATGTAAAATATCTTCCAAGTGAAAACACCGAGATTACTTCCTGGTTCAGACAATTTGTTGCTTTTGATGCGAACATAGCATTGTTTAATCATATGTATGTCTGTGGATTATGTATAATAAACACTTAATTAATAAATATATTGGTCAACATGTCAATACTATTAAAGGATTGAAAGGATATTGAAAGGAATGTATTTTGGTAGGGAAAAAATATCATCTATCAGCCATGTTTACGGAAATACGCAAATGTATGCGCAGATGTATTTCCTGCTTCCTGCTTTAAAATCCTGGGGGAAAATAAACAAAAAAACAATTATTTAAAAAACAAAAACTTTAATTTATTTTTATCCGAATCTGCGTTGCATCAAAGGGCGTTATATCGAGGGAGCACTGTATCACAAAGAATAATAGTTTAAAAACAAATATGGTATGTAAATAGATTTGTTTACTTAATTTCGAAATATTTCATGAAAAATCTATCTATAGAACAATTCTGAAAATGAATATTTGTCTGTAACATCATACAATGAGTCTTTTACATAATAATTCTTATATTAATCAGAATTGCTGACAGATAGGGCATCTATTGTTGTTTCTAACAAGAATGAGAAGGGCATCTATTGTTGTTTCTAACAAGAATGAGATTAACAGTTTACAGATTAAAAATGACATTATTTATCGCCTTTTGATGAATCTTTGGAAGACCCATTTATTTGCAGTTTATTCAGAAGACACTTACAAAACCTGGTATTTGTGGCCAACTCATTTGTATGCTATTGACTTTGGTAGCAGATTACAAATCACATCATTTGGTATGTAATGAAATACAGAAGGCTCTGTCAACACATCTAAATCACGCTAAGAAGACAAAATTGGCATGAAACCATATATATTTATATAAAATAGCAATAGGAGATGGGACTGAGCAATATCCTTTTTATTTTTAAATGATTTCTTTTTATACATTCATAAAAGAAATGCCTGTTTTGAAGGCATAATATCACAGTTGATTGACCTGTACAATGGACAAACGAATTTCGATCTGAGACGCTTGATTTATCCACCCCAAAGTTGTTATTTACTGATGTACTTAGTCTCCAGCACCACTCAATAGTTATCAAAATATTCAATGTTTTATATGAATATAGGGAACGTTCCGCTATTTATCTTCTCTTTGATGCATCAACTGAACTATGAAGAAATTACGAGAAAACGTTGCCTGTGCATAATGAAGCAAATAACAATACGACCATATTCAGGTTGTCTATCAGTAGACTGCAGGGGATTGCAGTAGATAGTTGTCTACCAACCAACGGTGGAATGGTTTTTGGAAGTACAAACATGATTTTATGTATTACGAGAAAACGTTGCCTGTGCGTATTATATATTTAAGTCGTACCACTGAGTTATTTCCCCTTGCATTGGCATAATGAAGCAAATAACAATACGACCATATTCAGGTTGTCTACTAGTAGACTACAGGGGGTTGCAGTAGATATGTGTCTACCAACCAACGGTGGAAAGGTTTTTGGAAGTACAAACATGATTTTATGTATGTCATGTGGATGAATGTTTACGGTTATAGCTAAGAACAAGTCCAAAACAACCATAAATATATGTGATAGTATGCCTTTAAGATAATATATTTTTCGAAATTTCGATATTTTAAAATCATTTGGTCACCATAGAAGCTTGACGTTACTATACTATTAATTACGTGCTTTCTCTAGTGCTATTGAAGATGAATTTAGTTTTGCACTGGAATGCCCAGTACATCTTGAATCTCGAAATAATATATCTCGAAAGAAACATCAAAAACTATCAAATAATCGCTCTATGTTCCATCAGTAAAATACAGACATCACCAGGAGAAACTAGTAAATTATATATCCGGGATTGTGTAGATAACAGTCATCACATTAACCTACATATATAGGACATAAAGTTGAACGAAGCATTCTGTGAAGTAATGTTTGTGCAACAATGACACCGTGCACTAGTTATGACAATTGATACATATTTTCTCTACAGCTTTATTAATAAAACATACAAATCCATGTTTCATACCCGACTGCTATTGAAAGGAATCACGTGACGAATGAACGTATAAGCTTCTTAGTCGGACATACATTGCCCTCGTCTGAACCTACGTATCTTTCTTGTAGGCTATTCTACATTTCACATGAGAACAACCAAGAGAGCAAACACTCGCCCGCGCGTACACCTAGTTTGAATATTTATATTCGCGAACGATGTGGAAGTATACCCACGAAAAACGATATTAAAATAGACTGGTTATAGAAATAGATGACTACGGGGAAATTATTTCAGCGAAACGTGAAGTACCGAAACCGGTTTTGTGAGAGACTTCAGAGAGTGGAGAATACCTAGCTATTGACGGCTTCCGTACTGTTATACACCGCCAGGCCTTCCGACAGCGGGTATTCATCGATTCAGGTCCCGTAGTTATTGAACTATATCTGTGTTCACGCACGCTGACGACACTGGGAGACACTATACACAGCCACACATAGCCGGGGTTGAAAGACCGGGTAGCTGTTAAAATGGCTACTGTCTTGACGGAAAAGAAGGTTCTGTTCTCTGGAATTTGGAAGCCAAGTCCCAAGTCTTCTCACGATGCCTTGCTGCGTCAGATCAGTGAACAGTTCATAGTGAAGAAGAGTCTGACTTCCACGTATCAGTTCTGTACGGACGGACTCAGACTGATTGTTGTTCACGACAACGGGCGACAGGGATTGAAGTCGGAGAAAATACCGTTGTCGAGTATCAGCGATATTTGCGCGAACAGATACAACCCGATATGTCTGATGACGATCTACACGGACGCGCAACGGAGGTCCAACTATCTGGTGTGTCGGTGTGAAAGTGAAGCCGATGCTTCGCAGATTGTGTTAGCGTTCAGACAGTATAAGAAGTCTCTGCTAGGAGAGGGGTATAAGATAAACCTGGTGAAGCCACAGGGTACAAATTGGACATTGGTGGCAAAACACGAAGACGAGATCAACGGGCACCCGGGGGATCAAAGTCAGGAGGGTCGTATGGAGAGGGGGATTCAAAACGGATTTTCGTCACAACATGTCACAGTTGAATTAGCCCCCGAGTCTTTGGATCGGCAGCCATGCGAAATAGAAGGTAAACCCGGGTTCAGCGTCGCCGTCCAAACGTCTTTCGGTGAACCCGACAGCGACCGCGAGTCCATAATGTCTACGACTTCTTTCATGTCTCTCAAAGAGGAGCTCATCTCTTTATCTCAAGAGATAAGAGCGATTAAAATTATTCTCGAAAAGACCGGAATCAGCGCTTCAGAATATCTCAGACGCGAAGGAATGACGCAAAGTAACGGACGAACTTACATTCCTATAGCCATGGAGGAACCGGAAGCACAGTCATCGCCATCACAAAGTCCAAATGACATCGACAAGCATGTCAACTTCGCCGGCGCTTTCCAGAATCACGACGCAAGAAGTTACGGGGTTCAGACGGAAACCGGTCGAAAAGGTGTCTATACGAAACGTCAAGGGAGATCGGATAACAGACTGGCTTCTTCCGGTCGCAGCGGTGGCGCCCGAATTCGGAGCCATTCCAGCAATTCTACGCCCCGGAGTCCTTCCGCTGTGAGCATTTCCGGTGGAGCCAACGACGTGTTCGAGATGCCCACGAATCATCAGAGAGTGTATATTAGAGGAACCGAACGTCCCGTAACTGCTCATGGAACGACGATAGAAAGACCCATTGAACAGGTGTACAACATGTATTCGAAGCAGTTTCGAAGTCCCCGGAAAAAGATCATCGTGATGCCGAACGGACACCACACCATGCCAGCGTTACGCCGACCGCAAAGTTCTTCGCAGTCGTCATTTAACGAAATGAAGGATGGTCATCACCTGTAGTGCTGAAAGAGCTGTAATGCTAACAATGAGGTCCGACGTTTCAATCCAGAAATTGTGCTAACTGTATGTTACGTTCTGGACATGAAGAGTTGTGAGAATGAATGGAATGATGTGAACAAGGACTACGCATGTCGTAACTGTTAAAAGTTTGAGAGGATGTTCAAGCACAGACAAAATAAAAGTTAGGTGTCCTGTTAGGTGTCAAGGACAGGACACCGAACGTGGATGCTCAAAATTAAACCAGGACACCTGCGGTGAAAGTGTCCTGCCAGGATCCTGTCTGATCCTTCTAGGATCATGGAACAGGACACCTAATCTATTTTCTGCTGTGTAGACAAATTCTGGTGCAATGGTATGTTCGACGGCGGAACTTTTGTAAGGAATAAAAGTCGCCAAAAACCTAGTGAGTGTGGTGTGACCGTCAGTGTACATAGATCGCTTGGATACAGGATGTGATGGGTTTTAGACATACATGTGTACAGAGTATACTATCTACATAATATTCGTTTACAGGGTATGCTATCTACATATATTCGTGTACAGGGTATGCTAAATATACATAATATTCAAAGAACACACTCAGCACAGAATAATTCCTGTAGTACTCATACTTTCATACCACGGTGCTCATACGTCTCATCCTAGAGAAACATACCCATAACATAACATACCAGTGACTGCCCTTGCGCCACGTTTATGTGGGGTATGCAAATGAAACACTGGTCGTGCATGTTAGAGGATGCTTGCGTCTAACGTTATTAGTGTACCTTATTCCTTATTCCTGCAACCTTGTACTAGAGGATACTTGAGTCTAACGTTATTGGTGCAACCCAAACTCCTCACAAATCCGACCTGGGAACGAGGCTGGGTGCAACCTTGTACTAGAGGATACTTGAGTCTAACGATATTGGTGCAATCTTGTACTAGAGGATACTTGAGTCTAACGATATATTAGTGCAACCTGGTACTAACTCAGGAGATCGCACCATATACTTCTGTAACCCTCGCCCTGCTGGATTAGGCGCAGGCACTGCTCTGTAGGGCATCTCCGGTTGCCTCCAGCATGGAGAGCGTTAATGTCACTGTTCTCAAGCTCCCGGATGAACGTGGCCACCTTCATGAGTGGATTACCCAGGCGCCGTGTGAACGCTCTCAGGCGGGTTCGTCGAGTGGAAGTGTATATAATGACTATGTGGATGACGCACACCATTGAATACATATAGACCCATACCTATGAAACGTACACGGAGAAAACTGGACTAGGCGTCCATGCACTAGCAGTCACTTGTATAGACTATCATGATATATTATTATGTGATATTCATATCTAAGTTCTTAGACAATGAACCCTATAACCCAGTGGAAACATTGTGATAATATTATGATATTATGGTACCCGCACAGCAATTCGAAAGCGATGTGTATATTTTCTGGATTTTATAGTTGCAATGCAGACCAAGATATTATAATACCTAGACACCAATCCGCAATCGCATTTTATGTTTTCTGCATTTCATTGCTGCAATTTGGACAAATTCGTCTTATTCACGTCGAAATTTTATTTTAGACAGGAATTAATTTTTAGATCACAATTCGGACATTATATTTCAATATGTATTGTGTAATAATTCGATAATAATAACTGATGAAAATATTCAAATTAGAGTAGTAAAATCTATGTGCTTTGGTCTGCATTGCGACTATTATTTATTCAACATTAACTGTTGATGCATATATTATACTAAGTGTCATATTTTCTTGCACTCCAAAAGTTGTTATGTTTTGTTATTTCTGTAGAAAAGGTTTACTAACACCTGTTATACTTCATTCTGTTATTATCTAAATCACAATTATTGAAAATGAGTAGGATATGCAATGTATCTTAATAATAATAAATATAGTAATGTTAAAGTGAATTTATTTTCATTTCAATAATAATTAAATATTTTAAATACTATCAGGAAACAATTTCGTCATTCGCACCATTCTCCTAACCGCGGCCATTTATGCCTACTTAACGTCCATTTGACGGGTGATATGTAAGCATACTAACCAGTGTGTCGAGAGTAGTACGAATACGATACGATTTGCAAATGTTATCTTCATGTATCAGGCTGTATTAGAACTGCGATGAAAGGTAGGCTTAATACGTGATATAACTGCGATCAAGGTTAAGCCTTAGAGTAGGAGATAATCCTTTGTATCTTAAGATTTGTATACAATATACCTTGTCATTGGTCATATAAATATACCTGGTAGTATATCGTGTTACCTTCCGAGGGTATGCATGTATTGAACGCACTGAACGTAGCCTGCTTTTCTGTGAACATTCTATTATATGGAAAGCCACTATAAACAGCTTAACAAATCCACACTATGCCTTACTTTATTATTAGATGTTATGTTATTTTTGTTTAATTTAATGTTATATTATTATTATTATTATTATATTATTATTAATATTGTCATTATTATTATTATTATTATTATTATTAATTATTATTATTATTATTATTATTATTATTATTATTGTTTTCTTTCTTTTCTTTATTTTTTTAAATAATGAAGCAATTAAAACTTGTACACTTGTTCACTAATCCAGACTACCTAGCTGTTTATACATAAGCTCATAATAACATTTCAGGCTACGTGTAAGATTTATGCTTAAAGTAATTTTAAGTTTGCGGAATTATATGGACAGTATTAAACTATTAATTATTGTAATAATATATTACGCAAAACATGTAATTAATTATTCGACAACATTATCTAGGTAGGAATAATATAGTGTGCTAATAATTAACAGCTACCAGAACAGAACAGAACAAAATTTATTTTCTCATAAATCATGTAATATAATACAGAGAAATAGTAATATTATATGTACAAGATATATAGAGAGCATACAGTATAAATACATACATGGTTGTACAATTAACATGTTAAAGAAGTGATAGGCATGCTTTAATATATTTACATAATTTAAATAGTATCCTACCAGACTGTATCCTTATTCAAATACTGGGGAAATTATTTCATTATTAATACAAGACAAATAGTGTCTGTACATGTATTCAGTTTATCAGACATTTTATTTTATTTTAATGTATTGAAAACAGAAGATAAATGCAGTATGTTTAATTTATATATATAGTTAGTTACTATGCATCACAGGTTTTACTATAGAACAACTGGAAATGATATTAGGCGAAACTATATATTTCCAAGAATGTCCAGCGTCTAAAATATTAAAACGAGTATGCCGCATTTGTAACTCGACAAAGAAAATTCAATAAAACTTTTAAAGTGAATCACAAACGTTGTTCTGAATGTGTTTTATAGTAAACTAAATATATCTAACATGCGTCCTAACGTTAAAATTTAAGGTAACGATAAAATTGTTGTTTCTATTTCGATACTTACTTCTAATACACACTCGAATAGTCCCGCAATTCCCCCGGATATAGCCGAGTGTGTTTTATCGTAAGTTTCTCATAGAATTAGAAAATAGTGATAAATAAGTTTCTCCTATTTATGTATTACTTTAAAATAAAGTGGTACATGTAATGTTACAGCTGAGTCAAATAATTGTAATGAAATTTTACAATACATGCAGGAAAATGTATTGGTAATACTATATTGTACGTGCTTGAATGTGTCTATTTGTGTTATGTGACGGTAGTACTTATATTGGTTGCCTCTTTGAACGAACAACCGTATTATTAATGTTGCGTTCTCTTATATAATCTGATGGTAGTATGTCCATTATGAGCCGCCATATAAAATACAGAAAAAGAAATGAAGAAAAATATATATTAAAATGTCTAGCATACGAAAGGTATGACATATAAACGTTAGTTCAGTTTAAACCATTCATATATTGCAGTATCGCTTGTACAATTACGCAATACATACTATAATAGTAGGATTATTTTAAATAGAGCCCATGTTTTTTCAATTTATGAATTATACGGATGTTTGAGCCGAGTTTGCTTTAGGTTTTCGTGAAAACGGACCCAAACCCCAGTAGATTATGGTTATGTAGCCTACCATGCTACATACAGATAGTACTTTACCAGAATAGAGCAAATTCGGCTCAAATACCCGTATAATTTATTAATTAAAAACAAACAGGGGTTCTATTAAAAATAATCCTACTTATATAATAATATGTGAAACAATAGCTAATGGGACGGAACAAAACCACTAATTCTCTACCAGAACAAGACAGAGCAGAATAAGACAGATCAAAACATGTGTTTCCATAATTATATCAGAACAAGACAGACCAGAACAAAACAGACCAAAACAAGAAATACCAGAACAAAACTAGACAAGACAGAGCAGAACAAGACAGACCAAAACAAGAAATACCAGAACAAAACTAGACAAAACAGAGCAGAACAAGACAGACCAAAACTAGAAATACCAGAACAAAACTAGACAAGACAGAGCAGAACAAGACAGATTAGAAGTGTTTCGCTCAGGTAGAAAAACATCAGTGTGACATGAATTCTAGGACCTATTAAAAGAGGCCATTTTCTGTAATCACGATTGCCAATACTGCTAAATCCTACAACATGTGTTGCTATGATTGACGATATGACATCTATAGACCAGCATTTACATCAGCTGATACATTATTTATGAATCACGCATCCACGTACAATGTTCATAACGGGTAATCGATGTCTGCGACTTGTCCAAATATATTTGTATCGATCCATCTCTGTCAACACATCGCGTCGTAGTGTGCTTTTTTTGCAAGCTGTTCAAACGTTTCATATTGGTCTGTTAGGAAATTATCTAAAATGGATACACGCATTAGAAAGATTGGCATATATACATAGTGGTATAGTGGTATGTTTTTGACAAGTATTGCTGAATTGTATCCAGTACTGTTTGATGTACATGTAAAACTAGGTATGATTAAACAACCATATATATAACGTTAATGTTAAGATAGATTAAGAAAGTGGCGATAGGTGTTTAATATGCATATCATCAGTTGCGAATTATGAGTCAATGGCTATATGTACATACACACTTGTGCATTAACCTATTTTAGCTATGCCATTTGAAGTCGATGCTACTACTAGCCAATTATACTCAACAAAATTAATAATAATAATAATAAAAATAATAATAAATAATAATAATATTAAACAATCAAAGAGTGTGCGAGAGAGAGAGAAAGACAGAGAGACAGAGAGAGAGACAGACAGACGGAGAAGAATGAACGGGATAGCATTATTTAAATCATGGCTACACCTCCCCAGCCGTGCTTTATATGCCCTCAGCCGTTCTTTTTGAACCCACTACGACTGAATCACTCATAATGTGATCCATG
>JAVCKZ010110704.1:0-10323 GCA_034780755.1 Lepetodrilus elevatus | reverse complement strand
AGTTTGATTGTAACAAAGAAATGCCATCCAACCATTTTCCAGGCCCTTTTATCAATGTTGGCTGGCTGACTATATACTGTACGGCTTTAATGTAGTAGGAGTATAATATACTTATATATATGAGTGGGATATTAAAAGACACGCACAGCGGCGCAATCGTGTGGAACTATCAGCTGGCAGTGTAGGCTACACATGACTCTGAATAATTATAATAACAATTTGGAATGATATTAATAATAATAATAATAATAATAGCATGTTATGTCATATATCAATAGTAGATTGCGTACTATAAACAATATCCGTATGCCATGTTTTGTTTTATATTATAATTATAATCTTTGACCAGCTGTTGACAGATAGCGGTTTATATATAACGTGACCATCCTCAGCAATATAACGATGTTCATAGCAGTATTAAATACACTTAGCCTATATGAGAAGAACACCGTCCTCCGTTCTCTATAATGCTAGAGAGCAAGTCACTATATTAATTACCGGGGTATGCCAAATAATGAAGATTTTGTGACCTACTTTGAAGTTTTTTAGAGTACATGACCTGCTATAGCTATTTAAGATTTAAGAGGCATATTGGTAATAAACTGTGGTTAGAATAAGGTGCGTGACACAGATAATTGGCAACATATTTATAAGTAGGCCAGGGATCACTCAAAGACACTATTTGCTGATATAGGCTACCCGTAGAACCTGGATACATCATATGGGCCTACACTATGTGTACAACTTAAAGTATTTAGATCCACACAATAGTACTGTACTGTAGTGTAGGTCTAAGTATTATTGTCTAATATAAAAATTAACAAAATTCAGAAACCGTAGACGCACTCATATCATTCATTGGCGTTTTCATTATTTGCATTTAAAATTATGTACGTTCATCCTTGTGATTGACCGAGTGCTTCACTCAATATTGTAACATGCTTGTGATTGACCGAGTGCTTCACTCAATATTGTAACATGATTGCGGTAATCAGTGGCCCATAGGCTGGTAAATGTTGATGTACTATTCATTTAACATAGAGAACATACAACAGCCTATTTGTGTTCAGGTAAGACCCACAAATAAAGCTGGATAGAAAAGAATCGTAGATGTTGATAGTGGTGTATTTTGTATGTATCCACCCGAAGTTTCTTTCCTGGTCTCCACACATTGTGACTGCAGAATTCAAACCTCAATCTTCAGGGGGAGGGGGAGGGGGAGGGGGAGGGGGAGAGGGAGGGAGAGAGAGAGGAAAATACACCACATAGGCAAATTAACATAAAAGAATAGATTTATTCCAAAATGTATAAAACTATTTACAACATGTTAAAATGCTAGTGCTCATCAGACAGTCACCAATGCACGAGTACTAACATTGACATCGCTATGCGAACATTAGTGGACATAATTACATAGAAAACTGGCACTTAAGGAATTAGATACAATCTTTGGAATGAAATATAAATAATATGCTGTAGAAGCAGCAATCACAGATTTGCTTTGCGAATGTATCCAAGTATCCAAGTATCCAAGTAACGTTACAATATTAACACCTCAATAACCAGGTTGGAGGTCCCACTACCAAAGCTGTAGGGATATCGACCGATACACCTCGATACACCTCGGAACGTGTGCTTGTAACTCGTACGTACGGCATACATGTATATGTCTTCACTTAACATCAAGTCAATGAATTTAGAAAGACACAGTACCTATCAAACAGCTTTACTTAGAAAATAATGTTTGACTGATTATTGACGGCTACTATGAGTTGATATGAACAGTAAACAACTGATATGAACAGTAAACAACTGTTGATAGCCCAGCCCTACTAATACTGTGCACTTTCAATATAATATTATTATTTTATCAATATTCATGAATATCTTACTACAGTATCTTATTACAAACAGTAATTGGAATAAGAATCAAGTCCATAAAATTGCATTCCGGAATGTTTTCAATAATTTACACACAAAATATTTAGCAACAAACATAAGTCTGTGTCAACATACATGCATAAAATATTTGAAGGTAAACATTAAACAAAGAAATAAGCATTTATATATTTCTTGGACGGTGAGAATAAAATCAACAATATTATATTTTATAAGTTGGTCAATATATTAAAAATACATATGGCTTTTCTTAATCATAAATATAAATACAGAGAAAATATACGGGTAAAATTATATAATTCATAAACTATCAAAAACATAATATGAGAACATTTTGATCTCTGTATATTATGGAAATGCAACAATGTATCTTTAATTTTCTCCAGGAGAAAATACTTATATATCTGTATATATGTACAGCATTTTATATTGCATTTAGAACATGAGTTGTTAATACAAAACTCAGGAAACTGTGGTTAAAAGTTGTGAACACATTTGTAAAAATAAAAATAATTTCATGCAATTGTAGTATTTGATCATTTCAAGCAAAAGATATTACAACAGAATGTGACTTGCCGAAAGTTTTCTTAATATTGCTGTGCTAATAATACAGTATGTCAATTAGCAGCTATGCAGCAGTGTACCATATAGGATGAGACAATAGGGAATAAAAAGGCACAATCAAGTTGAAACAAAAATTAAAATACATCGTTAACCTCGTGGAGGCCTCGTCAGCATTAAATAAAAACAATAAAATCGTATCACAGGGAAAGGTTAGAAAATAACATAATGCTGTTTGTAAACTGTGGACGGAATACAATGCGCGGTGAATACTTTCTATTCAGGTTCCGTGTTACTTTTCTTTCAAGTGACAATATACCATACATACCGACTATAAATACAAAATTGATTCGACTTGAATGTAAAATATTAACTACTAGATCATGTTCATTTTTTTAATGCAAAAATTCACTATTTTGATTCCTGCTCTAGTAAAATTTATTATTTCTTTTTCGTAGCATTCTGTTATAGAATTATTTCGTTCTCGTAATTTTCTTTTGGCGTAAAATAATTATTTTTTCTTCACGGCTTTCTCCTTCTGTGTGATGTCGGCCTCCAGGTACGAGATTTTCTTCAGCAGCGTTTCCTTCTTGGCCAGGGTGGCGGTGAGGTGTTCTCTCGCCGTCGACAGCTGCTCGTCTTTGTCTTCGGTGGATTCCAACTTTTTGATTCCTGCTCGGATGTCGGACTCTGTTTTCATTGTCTGAAGAAGACGTACGAAGTCAACTTTAATGACAAAACTAATATCCTTTTTTTCTAAAATTATTAATAGTACATTTATTATTATTTTGCATTATTACTACTTTGAATTATTGTTATGATTAAAATTCTGTCTTGTATCTCTGGTCAGACCATCTACCACCTGTTTGAGCTAGTATCTCTCTTATGTTTTGAGCATCTGTAATACAGCAGGGCCGGTGTTCTCAAAACTTCGTAAGTCCTATAAAGTTTGTAAGTCCTATAAAGTTTGTAAGTAATAAGAATTAGCCTAACTGGTTTACTGCTTATGTCAATTTTAAATATATCTTTTCTGCCCAAGAAGTTCTTAAGTTGCGAAGTTTCGCGAATACGGTCCCAGATGTTTGACACTAGTAGTGAGAGTATCGACGACAGTATCGATGACAGTATCGTCCACCCACTTGACACTAGTAGTGACAGTATCGATGACAGTATCGTCCACCCACTTGACACTAGTAGTGACAGTATCGATGACAGTACAATGACAGTATCGGCCACCCACTTGGCACTAGTAGTGAGAGTATCGATGACAGTATCGGCCACCCACTTGACACTAGTAGTGACAGTATCGATGACAGTATCAATGACAGTATCGTCCACCCACTTGACACTAGTAGTGAGAGTATCGATGACAGTACGATGACAGTATCGGCCACCCACTTGGCACTAGTAGTGAGAGTATCGATGACAGTATCAGCCACCCACTTGACACTAGTGAGAGTATCGATGACAGTATCGATGACAGTATCGTCCACCCACCTGCATGAGGTCTGCCGTGAGAGTGTCGTTGTTTGTCTGCAGCTCCACCAACTGCGATGACACCACGTCCTTGCTGGTCGCTAGTGTCGGGACACCTCTCCTCCGTAGCGGGCTGATCACACACACAGACAGACAGTAGTTAACATTAGCAGTTGCAGTGATGTGGGTGTCATATGGTAAAAGTGGATTATTACACCATTTGTTTGAAATTTTAATAATATACATTCATTATTATTATAATAATATATTATTATAATTATAATAATAATAATTATTATTATTATTAATATAATAATAATAATAATTATTATTTTGCTAATTTAATTTTTATTATTATTATTATTATTATTATTATTATTATTATTTTAACTCACCTCCTGGCACTGTGTGTAGGGCTGGGGGTGCCGCCGCGTAGCTCCGTCATCCGATTGGCGATGACGTCACCGGCAGCCATCACCCCGCCCTTGGAAGCCAGGTACTGTCGCAGTCGCGCGTTGCTGGCCATGGCTTGGTACCCGAACATTCGTTGTGTGATTGTCTGTGAAACATACACAAAGTCAAGAATGTTTCCGATAGTTGTTCATGTCTTTTGCATTTTTTAACACAAGATCTTTTTGTCAGTTAGACACAGAGAATGGAAACACAGATTACTGTATAAACTGTAAAAACAAACAAACGTACTTGCCTGAATAATGATATAAATAACAAAACATGAAATTTTTACTTGCCTGTAGGATACCTTTAACATTACGAGAAATGGATCGGGCCGCCAGGCGAGTGGGAACTTCTAACCCTGACACACACACACTTATACTTACAATATACACACAGACTGTACGCTGTACAGAAACAATATACAAGGTACACAGTGTACATCCTCTAGTCTATAAAATACACACACCTGGTTAGAGAAGTCGGCGTGAACAGGGTCGTCCACCTTCATGTCAATCATCTCTCCGATGACGTTCATCTTGTCGTCGGGGGACTTGGCGCCGGCCAGGACTCGCTCCAGCGCGGGTCTGGGACTGGCGGAACCAATCAGGCTCTGGGCGCGGTCCGTGTTCTGTGTTCTGGAGAAGAACATGTCTTGGCACATGACCCTCAAGGCCTGAAATGCAAATAGGGGTATATGAATGAATAGAAATGTGAATACTGGTATGCGAATGAATTCAAAGGTAAGAGCTACCGCAGTCCTTGTCATTGAAGTTAGACGCGAATATATCTAGAAATGACATTTAACAGAAAAAATTGGATCTACAAAAATGCCTCAAATATGTTCCTCATGAAAAATGTTTGATCACCACATGTATTTACCCATGGAAAAGTTAAAAACTCATAGTATACCGAACATTTAGCTACAAATGTATAGGTTTACACCCTGGCATAAACATTAATAATACAAGTCTTCAGTTCCTGCCAATCTTTTACACTTTGGTAAGACTACTGTCCAGAAATTATGACAGGAGTTGTCTCACCTTGTAGAATTCTCTCATGAAGAGTACGTTTCCGTCGTCCGTCATGTCGCCGACCTTGATGTGTGCCAGCGAGTGCAGGATGACGACCACAAACTCTCCGATAGACTCCATCCTCTCCTTCCTCACGAACAGGATCTTTCGCGAGTGCTCGTAGAACACAGAGTTCCTGAAGGCGTTCTTGTCGTAGTTGTTCCTGGGGAGGCTGGACGCCAGGAGCAGCGTCACCTCCGGAGTCCTGATGGTCTGGTTGAGCAGACGGATGACGAACACGCCGAATCTGTAGATGACGAACTGGCTGGGCGAGATGCTGTTGACGTCCACAGGTTTGAGGTCTCCGCCACTCGCCCACTGAGCGTCCTTCACGTCGATGTAGGCCTTGCTGTAGTCTCCACCTGCAGCATCGTCATGGCCAAAATGAAATTGTATTGCTGGATCAGGCACACGCACTGCTCTTAATGGAGTAGGTAAACATTGAAATCGTATTGCTTAAAGCAGTCAGGAATCGTTATGATGGAGTAATATTAAGCATTAAATATGTATTGTTTAAAACAGTGTAGAAAAACAGAATCCTTACATTTCTTCATTATGTAGCAATATAAAATAAAGTATTCTAAATAATCAGAAATTATTTATTAGCCCACTCTTAGTATCATCTAAAAAATATTAAGAATCATGAAAATCGTACCACTTGAAACAATCCAGGGGGCCTATTCTTGAAAAACATTCTTACAAACTTCTTAGTCTAAGAACAGTTCGTTGCCATATATAAGAAGCGTTAAGAATTATTCTTAGGCTTAGACGTTCATAAGAATGTTTCAAGATTAGGTCCCCAGAAATGCAGAACACTGAAAAGCAAAACTCCAATAATAATCATTCCAATATGAAAAGATGTATTCTCTGCCTCTTAGAATGCAGACTTACCGAGTATCTTGTCCACTTGGGCTGGTCCCGTCTCCGAGCTGCCCTGAGTTTTGTCCAGCATGGCCTCGAGGTCATTGATCTGCTTGAACAGCGGTGACGCCATCAGCAAGTTGACCCAGTCCTGTTCCATGTTGCCCGTGCTCTCGAAACTGCTGTCCTGTTCCGTGGGCGCGGCTGTCCTGCCTTCCAGCGACGTGAAGCCTGCCTTGAGAGTTGTCTCCTCTTCCTGCTGCTCGAGGTCCTGCTTGACCTCGGCATCCACCTCCAGCTGTGAACGCTTCTCCAGTTTGGCCACCTCTGCTCCGAGGCGCTGCTTCTTCCTGGCGTCCAGCTTGGCCAGTAGCGCCGACTTTGCACGCTCGCGCTCGCTCTTAGCGTTGGCTTGAAGCTTCTCGATGTTCTCGTTGTGTTCGCGGAGGAGTCGGGCCTTCTCTTCTTCGCTGACGTTGGATTTCTCAATCTCCTTTCTTTGTCTTTCAGCGTTCTCTCCCAACTGTTGACGTTTGAGGCGGTCGCGCTCCACTTCTCGCTCGTGTTGCCGCTCTACCTCCCGCTTGTGCTCAGACTCCAGTTCCTGCTCCAGGGTCCTGAAAGAAATGCACACACGTAACTGTCTGTGAAAACATTGGACAAGATCTGAACTTCTACCCTCAGATTTGTAGTCCGACGCACTGCCAACTTCACTACTTTACCACCTTCACTACACAACCCATACGCGTACATTTGCTTTGTCTTTAGAAATGTGTATGTATATTGTCATCTGGTCGTCCACAGAAAGAATCATTACCACTCAACTGTGTCCGTTGTCGACGTAAATCGGTTACAATACTCTTCTGGCTTACTTACTGGAGCTGGCTGAGCACCTTCACTACCTTACTCTTCTGGCTTACTTACTGGAGCTGGCTGAGCACCTTCACTACCTTACTACGTTCACTCAGCGGTACTGTCCCCCCATCTCACTTACTGGAATTGATTCATCATCTTCCTCTTGCGTTCCTCCTCCTTCTCCTTCTGTTCCCTCTTCCTCCTGGCTAGTTCCTCCTCCATCTTCCTCAGCACGTCCTCCCTGTACCTCTTGGCCTCCAGTGCAGCGGTCTTGGCCTCCGCCTCGTACTGCTTGGTCAGCTTCTCCACGGGCGAGTACCTCTTCATGGCCTCCGCCAGGTCCTGTAGCTGCTTCTCCTTGAGGGCCAGCCGGGCGTGGGTCTGACGCACCTCCAGCTGCGGGCCCACCTCTTTCTCAGCCTGGCCCACCATCTTGCGGGTCAGGCCATCGAACTCCACCAGTTGTTTCTGTAGACGGAAACCAAACATGAGTGTCAAGGATCTAAATTAACACTAGTCCCCTAGCCCTGGCCATTTCTCTCAATGCTAAAGGTAGCCTAGAACTAGTAGTAGAAATTCATAACATTTGTTATTTGTATCACTATTCGGACTAGTAAGTTTTAAAGTTAGTTTCTATCGCTGTACTGAATATTTCCAATTGATAGTTGTACATTTTGCATGTCCTAATGGAGGAGATGGGAAAGGTGTGGTTGGAGTACAAGCTCAGTACAAGCTCAGTACAAGCTCATATGGATGCTTAGAAGACACAGTTCATGGAAGAGGATTTGGGAAATGTAAAAGTGTGATTGAAGTACAAGCTCAGTACAAGCTAATAGGAATACTTAGAAGACTGGCACTCTTTGGACCAGGATTCGGGTAAGCAGTATCTGTGACGTGTAGTTACCTGTAAGCAGTGTCTGTGACGTGTAATTACCTGTTGCTGTCTCTGCAGCTTCTGTTTCTTGTCTGCCAGTTCTGCATTGGACATGGAACCAGCATTGGCCACAAGATCCAGCAGTTCCTGAAGTCAGTCAGCAACATTCAGATAAAGATTACATTAATTAACCTTCTCCCTGCTAAAGGCAACCAGCGATGCCCTACAGAGAGCTTCTGTGCCTAGTTCAGCATGGAGAGGGTGAACAAATAAGCTCTCAAGAACTACAATTCTTTATCTTATATCACTGGTAATGCATTTCAGAAGCTGCTCTAGCTATAGATATATCTACTGATTCAGCCGAGAAGTACTGGTACCTGTTCAAAAGCTGCCATCAGTTTGTCTCTGTCGGCGTGTCTGGTGTCCTGGAGGTCGACCACGGCGCGTCTGAGGGCGGCGTCCCGCTCCATGGCCAGCTGCTCCTCCAGGTGGATGGCCTCCTTCATGTGGCGCTGTCGCAGCACCGTGTAGATCATGGTCTCCGCCTCCGCACCGTCCTTGCCCTGCAACACCACACACCACGTCCAACATCTTTCACTAATATCACGACTGAGCACGCTACCTGTTGGTGCTGACAAGACCAAGGATGATAACTGCATTGTTACTCTATAGACGGCACAATTTACAGAAACATAATTTATTAATCAGACAATAAGATTTTATGACACTGATATCATTATCATAAGATGAGTGCAGTACAATGTGACCTATCACTGACCTTGACGGAGTCCTTGAGAGCGCGTCCCTCCACGTCGCGGGCGATGATCTCGTTCAGCTTGTCGCGGTCCTGCTGCTGCTTGACGAGGACCTCCGCCATGTCCAGGCCGTGTTGCTGCTGCAGCTGCTCCAGCTTCTGACGCCGTCTGGCCGCGATCTGTGGAGACACAGACAGATGTAGACATGCACTGGGTTGTCTAAGCCCCGAGGATACACAAAACACATTTGGATACGACTTCATGCTCCATGTATATTCGGATTTTAGCACAAAATGTGAGTTGATGAGAATGAAATCACTCAGAGTTTCAGAACTTTGTGATCAGGATACATTTTGGTACTTTCTCATGGAACAGTCATAGACAAGAGTTATAACTTTAGTATAGGTGCTATGGCTCATCTGTACAACGCTGTATAGATCCTTACCTTGTCAGCCAGCGATTGTTTCTGTCGTTCTCGCTCCGACTCCAGATTGCGTTCAATGGCCTCCAAGTCTTTGCGGTGTTTTGCCAACAGTTCTTTCATCTCGGTCTCGGACAGTTTCCCGCCGTGTAGGGCCAGCTCCCTGTCCATCTTGTCCTTCAAGGCATCGGCAGCCTGGAACAGCAACAGTAGCGTGCTCAGTCGGGGCTCTATATGTACCGGGAACAGCAGCAGTAGCGTGCTCAGTCGGGGCTCTATATGTACACTGTGTGGGCTCTATATGTACTGGGAACAGCAGCAGTAGCGTGCTCAGTCGGGGCTCTATATGTACACTGTGTGGGGTCAGGCATGGAACAGCAACAGTACCGTGCTCAGTCGGGACTCTATATTTACCGGGTACATACAGTTTGCACATCGGTTTTTACGTTCATACCTCGATGAATGTAAAGAAAATGACAGTCAATCCTTAAATATTAAAAAATAATACTGTAAATAACGAAATTAATGCGTCACTAATTTAATGCGACCTCTAGATTTTAGACGAAAATGCGACACCAATAAAATGCGAACGGTCATACGTCTCCATACATGTTTTTTACCAGTATTTACCTTGAATGCGCAGTAATTACATGCAACAATACGGCGGTCGCATTTTTTGCATTAATATTCTGCTCGCATTATTTCATGATTTACAGTATATGTTTAAATTGGGGTTTAGAGCCACTTTCAACACTTTAACCTAATAATAATCAATACAGTAATACTGAAAGTTTGATACCAGTATTGTCTTAAATGTAATTGATGTGATTATTTTTAAATTGGGGTTTAGAATATTTCAGTAGTATCATGGCTTGTCAGTTTGTGGCAGGAGGAAATATGCCACAGCTGTAGTGTAGCTGATCACATTAATAGAATAAATACAAACATTGAAAAATTCATGTTTTTAGGGACAATCAAAGTAAAGTTTTTAGTAATTTATGTGGTAATAGGTAAATTCTTACCCATAAGGGCAAGCATATCCCGGTTCGTAATATATTGATATTATCCGTACGGGTAATATAGCTTGACACACTT
>JAVCKZ010110693.1:0-10323 GCA_034780755.1 Lepetodrilus elevatus | reverse complement strand
CAAATATTCACTTTGCGATCTGTATTGCAATATTTGTGCAAGCATATATTCGTTAATTTTGATGATTTCATAGTTATAAATCTATTCTACATCAAAAACAAAACTATTTACAACTATTTATGTGGATTTAATACTAATTTTGTCGCACGCAAAATACTTACCACTGGAAATTCGTACAACAACCGTAACAATGTTTAACAACCGGAACATTTTGCTCGCGAAAAAACATTTGTCGCATTTGTGGTATTTTGTGTTTTACTTCTTCTTGTTTATAGGCTACATATATTTCATTATACTTTTGCTATCATTTTGTTATTATAAGCTGTAAATAAGGAGATGGCTTATAAGTGTTTAGTCTGATCCTATTGAATTTGTGAGAATAAAATATACTGAAATCAAAACCAGCAAATACCATCGTGTGTAAAGGGGCTGCCGCTGTATGTGTGTGTGTGTGTGTGTGTGTGTGTGTGTGTGCGTGTGTGTGTTCGTGAGAGCTTCTTTTTAATCTGCACATGGTGAATGTAACATTAGACTGTTAGAGCTGAAACAAATAGCGGAAGTTTGTAAGTATTCGCGCTATTCAAATATTTATAAAGTAGATAATAAACGGCGCACGCCAAGCCGATTTTATGCAAAAGAAACGCCACTTATCAGACTGGTATCCGTCCCAAGCGTTATCAACGTTATAGGTGGAAACAGGTAACCAGTCTAAAGCCAGTAAAGTTGTTCGACCGTCGTAGACCATCTGTAGACATAAATGTGGACTTATCTTTACATGTCTTTGAATTTCTGAGGTATAGCGACTGCAAAGCGATTTGGAGAATTTCAATTTGAATAAAATGTCCAAAGTCATCGTTCAGTACGTTAACAGTTAATCCTGATAATGTCAAAGATCACTAGTACGACACTAGAGGTTCAGTTTTCGCGCAGTAGACAGGAGTCTACCAGTACCAGTTTTCTACACGTCATAACCAGATAACAAAGTATTATAATTACAAATAATATACTGACTGTTATTATATATTGCCTGAACCCTTATTAAATAGTAACATGTCAATGATCATTAACAGCTGATTAACATCGCCTGCCACGGTACAAGGGGTAGTACTAAGTTACTAGTAGTACATGTACTTAGACAAAGTTGCTTCGTCTCCACTATCACACTACTAGCGCTCATATGAGCTGAATGCATATGGTGCCATAGACGTCTAGATTCTGGACTAATGTACATTATGTAGGTAGTCCAGAATCTAGCTTGAGAATCCTCTAGTTGTAACTGGCCATATGTGACTTTTTATATATATGTATAGCCATGTTACAACTAGCTATCCAGAATCTAGACGTCTATGGTACCATATGCATTCAGCTCATATCATATGAGCACTAGTAGTGCGATAGTGGAGACGATGCAACTTTGTCTAATATGTAGGCCTATTCCAGGTCCTCCAACCGATAGGAGCCGGCCTGGACGAATACAGGCTTAATAATCTGATAATAGGCCTGGTAAGTGGTGTGTACAGCACGTAAACTAGCACAAATGTGTTGCTCTGCACTTCACACATACATCACTACAACAGGGGTGAGTTTCACGAAAGGGGTGTATATTTCCGTCGGACATAAATGACGTGGATTTGCTTGTATTATTATTACGTCATTTACGTTGATTGTATTACGTCATTTACGTCCGGTGTAAATATACATCCCTTTCGTGAATCGCAGCCCTGCAGTAGACTCAGGCCCCCCAACCGATTGGAACCGTGGCGTGACTATCGGACTAGAAGTAGCGACGATATGAAGCAAGCGTCTCATTTACCGGAAACTGTGCCCAATTATAGGAAATGATGTCTCGCTATGTGAACGCTATGCGCGACTATGGGAAATGATACAGGAAAAAAACCGCGATATCAGAGCAGAACGTAGGCCTATAGGAGCCATATGCGGAAAGGAAAGGGTGGCCAATCTACTTATCTTATCATGAATCTATGGCTACATGAAGTTCAGCTCCATGAATGATGAAGGGCTGTTGTGATGGAATGAAGGGCTGTTGTTATGGAATGAAGGGCTGTTGTGATGGAATGAAGGGCTGTTGTGATGGAATGAAGGGCTGTTGTTATGGAATGAAGGGCTGTTGTTATGGAGCCATTCCGTGGTTTTACATTGCTTGCTGGATAATTATGACAAGGAAACTAACTTAGTCCAGGGATGGAACTTAATTTTAAAACATACTCGCCCAAATAATTTCAATTAGTCTGTACGGTAGCATAACTTTAACATTAGGAGAAATTTATCGGGCTGCCGGGTGAGTGGGAACTTCTAACCATGTTCCTCGCAATTATACTGATAATTGTCCAACTTTTCTATTCATAGACACGACTCTCAGCTGAACACTGCTGAAGCATGCCGCCAAAAAAGAAGAGAATTCGGCTCTCCAGTAAGAGCAGGAAGACTGCCAACAAGGAGAAGTCCATTCGAGAGGCCATTACCACTGTTCAGTGAGTTACTGAGTTATTATGTAATAGGTAACCCAAGTTGGTAACTCGTGTTACTTTTCGTAAACCTAGCCAGTCATCTTGTTATGCAATATTCTCAACTTTGAAGAGAGCTTGATAAGGGGAATCCCCAGATTCCATTCAATACCTACTTCAATCTTGAACTTGGCAGCCCTTGCCCTCTGACCCTCTGACCCTCTGCTCCCGTGCATGCACCGACCTTCCGCCATGCCACTTCCTCTTTCTACTTATCATTAGTTTGCATTGTGATACACAGTTTGACGATTCGTGTATCGTATCGTGAGGCTATGTATTGATACAAAACGATACAGATGTATTTAATTTCATGATGATGATGATCCTGGAATAGATGTGTGAAAGAGATTCTGATATGTTCAAACATACTTCATTGCCATTGGAGTGAAATCTGTACAAAATGCAGATACTGTGTTCAAAGAATTTCATCAGCTTCTTTCATATACATATAATACCAATCAATATAATTTATATTAACCATTTACTTTTACCCTAGGAGACTATGGATACCGTAGTGAAATTATTGAGATATTGTATAGCGTTTAAACAGGCCTCAATTTAGCGACTAATTTTGGAGCCATGGCGACCTAATTTTGCATTTGGCAACCAATATTTCACTTATTTATACCAAGCTCCTTGGAAAAAATTCTAACTTTGAGGCCTGGTACGCCGTATCATATCATGACCTGTGAATCTTAATCCGTATCGTATCATCATATTTCTTTCTTTACTCAGGCATTCTACCCAGTGTTCGAAATTACCGGTGGCCCAGCCATCTCCCAATGTTTTCATGGTTTTTGTATTTATACTTTTTTTTAAAGAAAATTGCAAAGCTGTGCTATTGTTTGTGAAACCTTAATAAAATAAACCTGTTTCCTCCTGGTTCCAGTGATGCTGACTGGCGTATTGGCAGGAACTTCACTGACTGCATGCGGCATATGTTTATGGAACAGATGGGCTGTGATGTTCACTTCCTGTGCGGAGATTCAGGGGAGAGAGTTGGTGCGCACAAGTTTGTCCTGTTTTGTCGCTCCAGCGTGTTCTTCGCCATGTTTGAAGGCCCAGCGTCTGACGGCAACAAGGATATCTTAGTCCCTGACATTGATGCCGTCATCATGAGGAATTTCCTCAAGTATGTTGTGGTGTCATTTCAATCTTCAATGCATGAATTAATAAACAAGTCATGATATTAGTGAAATAATCTAGAAAGCGACTCTAAACTACAATTAAAAAAATAAAATGAAATAAACAAATCGAAACAAATGTCATGTTAGCATTAATATTAATTGATGAGCTCGATTGATATATCAATGAAAGTATGGTAATAGTGTACACGGTTCATCTTTTGGTAGTAAATTTCCAGATTTAGATATCTCATAATGTTACAAGGCTGAACGTGGCTGTGTCTGTCTCTAAACTGAATATGAGGAGGAGTGCCTCAGAGTCGGGGTGCAGAACATTTCGATTGTCGCAAATGGGTGAAAGATTCCTGCAGTAACTTCATAATCACCCACTCGCTCACGCAGAACATTTTTACATGTAGCTAAGCTGGTCGTTTCAGCTATGCTGGTGGTTTCAGGTATGCTGATTGTTTCAGGTATGTTGGTTGTTTCAGCTATGCTGGTTGTTTCAGGTATGCTGGTTGTTTCAGCTATGCTGGTTGTTTCAGGTATGCTGGTTGTTTCAGGTATCTGTACTGCGAGGATGTGGACTTGACAGAGGACTATCTGACGCAGATGGTCTACGTCTCCAAGAAGTACCAGGTCCATAACCTCGTACAGGAGTGCACCAAGTTTGTGTCCAAAATACTCACCGTGGACAATGCCTGCACCTTGATGGAGGTGTCTCACACCTTCTCTGATCCAAATCTGCAGTCCATTGTTCTGCATTTCATCGAGGACCATGCCGTGGAATTCCTCAAGTCCGAGTTCATCAAAGACCTCTGCAAGGACTGCTTGAGCAAGATTCTGGACTCGGACGACCTCCACACGGACTGGGAACCGAAGGACAGCAACGAAGACTTGGATTGGGACAGCAGGGATGGAACTCCGAGGCCGTATTATGACGACGAGGGCAACAGGACTCCTTTGCCGGAGAGGTCCGAGGATGAGAGGTCGTACTCTGACGACGACGAGTCGTATTCGGATGTGGAGAGGTCGGAGAGCGACGGGGAGGAAGATGATCGGAGGGTCGACGACAAAGGCAAAGACAAGGCTAAGGATCAAGGCGCTGGCAAAGATGATGATAAGAATAGTTCATCAGGAGACCAGGAGCGAGTGGCGGATCCTGAGAGAAACTCTGAGTATCTTGAAAGAGCCGTGTTTGAATGTCTGCTCACTTGGGCCGATGCACAGTGTTCCATAAATAAACTTGACATAAATGGGGAGAATCGACAAAAAATGGCCACGGATCTCGTTTCCCTTGTCAGGTACAGACTGATCGATACCGACTACTTCGTCACAAGAGTAGCGCAGTCTGGAATTCTCAGCGCGGAGGAGAGGATCAAAATCATCGAGTACCGATTGAGCCCTCGACTGTCGAAAAACCCTTTCTGGAACTGCGAGAAGAGAGGTCCGCACTATCACGCTCGGAACTTTTTCAGATTCACGGAAGAGTCCAGCTATCTGACCATCGCATGCAATGGTATTGAGGCATTGTCCTTCTACTGCTTTGAAGATGTGAATTTCCATGGGTTCTCTGTGTACGGCATGAACCAACGGCATTACGCGGAATACACCGATCCCATTTCTGTGAGCGTCATTGGGAAGATCTATGACGACAAGGGAAAGGTCCTGGGGAAAGTGGAGAAAGATTTGGAAGATCACTGGCGAGAAAGACCTGAAGAACTCGAGTACTACAGTTACGACTCGGACACATCCGATGTCGACCGACGACGACCTATTTCCCCACGACCTGTGAAGGTGGAAAGCCGATCCTTTGATGTCTTCCTCAAGAGAAAAGTCCCTCTCAAAATGTACTGTCGATATTCATTGGTTGTCGACTTGCAAGGAGACATTCACACCTACTGTGGACGAAAGGGACGGAAGTTCGTGTACGATGTCAAGAATCCTAAAAAGAATCTGATTCAGATTGAAGACTACACTGTTGTTGGTTATGATGGACAGACAAGCGCACACTCGGGCCAGATACCTGCTATCTCCCTGTCACTGCCCAGACACTACAACGATGGAAAGAAATCGTGAATTTTGAGTATTTATGACAAGATGTGTCATATGAAAATAGATTAGCAGTGTCCGGCTCAGAAGAAAACATGATATGTGTGTTTAAAATTGCTATTGCAGCTATTGCAGCTCAGAAGAAAACATATATAAAACTATAAACTTGCTATTGCAGCAATACAAAGAGAATGATAACATTTATGGAAGTTAGTGTGTATTTCTAAAGATGACGTTTGTGGTATTGGTGTTCATTTTGAGAATGTCAATGACGGACATTGTCTTCTAAGACTTGGGAGATAACGGAATATGATGATATTTCTGGAACTTTGTTTGCATTTTGAGAATCTGATGGTAATGTTCAATGATGGACATTGTCTTCACTGACTTTATTAAGGAGATATTGTAGGATGTTGATGGTAATTCTGGAATTTGGTGTATGTTAAGATGGTGATATCTGATGATCACATTTCTGGGGCCTATTCTCGAAACATTCTTACGATCTTCATAGCCTAAGAATTTCCAATAAGTATTGGTTTAAAAAATAAATAAATTAAAAACAGCATGTGGATAACATTTTGATCACTGTACTATACAAAACATCAAGATTGTCGTACGATTGTAAGAATGCTTCAAGAATAGGTCCCCTGAAACTTGGTGTGTATGTAGAAATGGTGATGTCTGATGATGACAGAGATCTGCCTAAGAATTTCCAATAAGTATTGGTTTAATTTTGTTTATTATTGTAAAAAACATCATGTGGATAACATGTTAATCACTGTACACGTACTATACAAAACATCAAGATTGTTGTACGGTTGTAAGAATGCTTCGAGAATAGGTCCCCTGAAACTTGGTGTGTATGTAGAAATGGTAACGTCTGATGATGACATTTCAGGAACTATGTCAGGATATTCAGTCTGCTACCACTAGGAGGCCTAGCACAAGCAGGGTATGTGCAGCAATGCATACAAAACATTCCCTGATGTCAGTGACAGTGGTCGTCGCAAATGGGTGAAAGATTCCCGCAGCGACATTAATCTCCATATTCACTCACTCACTCGGTGAAAGTGGCTCCAAATTCAACCAAACCAACCAACCTTCTGTATGAAATGAAGTAAGTCTGACATGCCTAAGGCAATCGTAACTCTTTAGCAGTTGTTTAGTTTGGGTAATTCATGCAGCAGTTATCATCATTGGTCTTGTCAATTTACCATGTTTACTGCAACATTCAGCGCCACAGAAGGGTTGGAACTTAACTTTAAAACGTACTCGCCCGAATAATGATATAGATAACAAAACATGAAATTTCTACTCACCCGTAGGATACCTTTAACATTATGAGAAATGGATCGGGCCGCCAAGCGAGTGGGAACTTCTAAACCTGCTACGGATGTTGCAGGTTTCTTCCTGCCCTAAACTGACAAGTAGCATAAGTTAAAAAATCTTGAAATCTACTCTAAACCCCAATTAAAAAATTAATTTTAAAAATCATTCAAGAGATTGTCGCAAATTGGTGAAAGATTCCCTGCAGTGATGTTAAGTTCCATAATCTGCTACTCACTCTGGCTCCGAGATTACGAAACTTTCTGAGCACAAAAATGTACTCAGACTATGACGTCACATGACGTTTTATGAACAAAATTCTGAGTCGAGTAAATTCTGAGAAAAGTTTCGTAATCTCGGGGCCTGAAGAATCTATTGGTCATTCTATACACTGTTGAGTATTACCTGCATCCTGAATTTGCAATGTTGTGACTATTAGAAGCATTGCTCCGTGTACACAAGCTTTTCCATGTGCTAAGTATGCAAACGAGAGAACATTCCTCATTGGCATTTCTTCCACACATAGTTTCATGAAATCATGTATACCTAATTGCCTATACAGAGTTCAAATGTCAGCTGCATTATTCTTGCCTTGCAGCTTGCAATCAGTTGTTTGTCGAACATTTACCATGTGGCTAATCATGTTATACCCAAATTTATGCGTTGCTGTATTTAAAATTGAATATTTGAAGTTTATTCATGTTAATTGGTTACCCTTGAAGGCTTTCTGTTCACAGCATGTCTAGTCACAAATGAATTCATTCATTCCATCATTTGAGTCAAATACTTGTGCTACGATGCTGTTTGTTTGTGCATCTTTTTGAAAATTATGTAATTAACTACAGTGTATTTGCATTTATAGTGTTAAAATTGTTAATTTTTAATGTTCAACAATAAACAGATTGGAAAAGAAAAATCAATTTATCATTGATACTGATTACTGCGTATGATTGTCAAACTTTTGAAACAGTTCTATTGTCCAAATGTGGATTGTGTCAGAAATAACTGACATTTTGTATTATTTATCCATACAGAATACCACGAACAGTGCAACTGGTGCATTAAGATTTATTACATTGGATGGATTTTTCCTATCAAATTCATCTTGGCTGCCTGTTTGTGCAAGTCTGCTCTAAATGTGTGCTAGTTTTAAGAGAAAAAAAACCCAACATAACCGTCTTTTGGCGAAATTGAAGTTATTAGTGACTTTTATAAATATTTACTTGTGCCTGATAAATGTTATATGTCAGACGTGCGTAATGAAATAACATATCGTACATGTCGTTACAGTGACAACAGGGTGTCAATATGTCTGCCTGACTAATCCACATCAAACAGTATGGTACCAATATCAATAATACATTATGATTCCCGTAATTATCGATAAACATTGAGATGCCCTAAAGAATAGTGTCTGTGGAGAAAGTCAAGAATATTAGTTACGTTATACATTATCACTTATTTAAATATGCCGCTCATTAAAATTATGACTTGCTTAATATTGATATTAATAATAATATTGATTTATGTTTTTCTTGTAATTCCTGTGAAAATGTAGCATGCTCAATAATATTCAAACTTTTATAGCATGGAGCATAATTTTAAGTATGGTATTTTATTGTTCAGATTTATATTTCCTAAAATTAAACTATTATATTGAGTTATTGCAGTTGTATATCTATTAGAAAACCATTAAATTAGTCTGAATTATTGTAATGTTATTTCTCATTTCTATTTTCTCAATCTCTACATTAAACTTAGCTTGCTTTCAAATTACGTTGGTCAATAAATCAATCTTGCTATCAGATCCTAATTGTATACAGGTCCAAACACTTAATGTTATGTTATTTACATCGTGGGATCCCTATATTTTTGTTTTAAATTAAAATGTGATATACTAGAATTTGTTTTAATGAATACACACATTTTGATATTTAATTGGCATCCTAGTATACTTCAATCTTTACCACAAACCGTACACGAACACGTATTCTAATTAGATTCAATTCAAATATTGTACTTGTAATAATTATCGATCTATGTTGTGTGTAATAATTGTAGATCTATGTTGTGTGGAAGTTTGGTGCTTATCCACGTCATACTGTTGTCATCTGTACATCACGTGCCTCCTTGGCGGTGTATACATAGTTAAAGGATGAGTTACATATCACTGGATATTTTACGCAATCCCAATAAATCAATTTTCAGCAATTATAAATGCCGATTTCCCTATAAAATAGTACATTAAAGGCATAACATCACAGTTGATAGACCTTTATAATGGACAAACGAATTTCGATCTGAGACTAATTACGCTTGATTTATCCACAATAAAGTTGTTATTTACTGTAGCTTGGCATGACACCGGAATCCAGACAACGGAAATGTACCAGACGCGACGTGCAGTAAATACATTGATTAACGTATGTTTTAACGTCGATTTCAAGTGGCAAGATTACATGATATTGATTTTTGTATTGTATATGTACATGTATTTCTTTATACATAATACTATGTAAACTATAATAATATGACGCATCATCAATGCTAACAGTGCTCAACAGTGCTAAATATTCTAAACATATAATATATAGAATTATCCGCGGACTACTAGTCCAGTACATTATGTTAAAAAATAGAGTTTCGTTCAATTTTATTTTGAGATTGGGAGGCCTAAAAAAATGTAAACATTGCTTTTGAGTTCAGTGCATCCTAAAATTTCCAAGATATGTATAGGTTTCCTAATCTCCAAAAATATTTAACGAAAATACAAAACGAACTGAACTATATACGGGAATGAATACGACGTTTTAGTTGATACATTGGTTGCTAAGGTTACATAAACACCTGTTTTTAAGTTCTGTTTAAATACATAGATTATAAGCCTTATAATCTATGATGCTACTGAGAAATTGGTAAATAGTTTCTACTAACATTTGCTTCACTCGTTTATTAATGCCACAGAGTTCAAACGTCCGTGCAAGTGGTTTATTTGCGTCCGGAAATCCACTCGCAAATGTCAATAGACTTTTTATTATGGCAGATAAAAAGGAAACTACACCTTTAAACATCGATATGAACGACGCTAGTTGCATTCGAAAGTGCAAAACAATCTAATGAGAATCATGTGATCAATATAGCCGAAGTAGCTAGAATCATGAAATATATATATATATAGCAGGACTTGTTTAGTTATCGTCCTTTGATATGAACAAATACCACCGTAGGGAACCCCTGTACACACCAAAACGGAAGTTGCACTAAGCGACTCCCATTTCTGTCGTGTACAGTCAACT
>JAVCKZ010110682.1:0-10324 GCA_034780755.1 Lepetodrilus elevatus | reverse complement strand
ATAGGGGGACTTGTTTTCTCATTTATTTGATAATTAAAGCACATCTGAGTCAGATTTTCGTTTTATATATCTATTTTAAACATATATAATTGATTAGAAGCAACTTGTTCTGGCACCGAAGAAATCCTTTAAGAACTAGTCCAAAACAACAATAAATATCTGTGATATTATGCCTTTAAAAAAAAAAAATATCTACATGAAAATATGTTCAAATTGTAATGTATCCAATGTGAATCATGTCATAGTACATGTATTGATAGTAAAATGAAATACTAATTACTCAGTATATAACCAAAATAGAAAAATTGCATCATGAATAAAATATTTTCATACAGCTATTGAGGCCTTGTACGGAACAATAATTTGGGTGGGAGAAAACAACCTGATGACGTGAGCAACGGCGGAAAATCCCATGATGCTATGGGACGTATTGAGTGACGTCACATGCAAGGTCTCAATACCAAGGTATTTTGAGTAAGGCCAGTTTTATTTATAAGAGGATTTTACCTCCTGTTTGCCCATCCATTTCCCATTCTTTATGTGTGTATGTCTGTTACTATATGTTTTAGGAAATAAATATTGTTTAAACCACCAGTCTGGTGGCAAAATAACCTACAATCTGCTTTGTGCACGTCCCCCAATATGAGTAGCAAACAATATGAAAAGAATGAATTCCATATTACTACATCTGTTACAATCTATAAATTGATACATTTCTTATGAAATTTTAATACCCATTTCATGATTGCTTACCAGGACTATCTGCGACAGTATCGAAATGGCAATTGATCAATATACTGTGTTCGCTGACTGACTGTGATGGTGACAGCATTGCAATTACATTTTTCACATCGCTGTAAACACTTGTGAACTCGCCAACGCCAATGAAATCGATGACAAACGACCCATTTACATTCTGACTATCTATTTTGATATCGTGTACCGATTTCTTATTTTTCTTGATCACCAACAGTTCTGACAGAATGTATTTCTCAGCCTGAACATGAGCCTCACTGCCTGAAACGCGCGGACCAAATGCAGTGATGACATTCAGATGATCTCTTGCCCTTTCTTCAGTAAAGTCTGTGTCGTTGTGGTTTTTAGACAACACCGGTGATGGAAACGAATTCATGCGAATATGAACAAGTAAAACGCTTGAAGCATAAAAAAGCAGGGAAATAAGTATCACCACAGGCGCGCTAAGCAGATTTTCTTTTGCACATGCAGCTACATTTTGTTGGAGATTATCTGACCCTAAATATGAATCTTTTTCATTTTCTTTGTTTTGGAAATTTCTCTTTCTAAGGTTGTTAGGATGGTTGTTGTGAACTTTTGACTCCATTTTGATTACAGCGCCCCTTACGATTAAAACGCATATTTTCTCCATACACGGATGAAAGGATGCGTACAATACTAATAACTAAAATGAAACAGCAATGTGAGGAGTTTTGGAAAATGAGATTATTTAGAAACCTGAACCGTACTTTACGAAACGAAAACAATAAATAATATACTAGCCATTTAACATATAAAATACCCTTAAGTATTCATCAAACATTTTTTATAGCGCAAACAAAATGAATATTACGAATGCGTGTTAATATTTAGTTACTATTGGATACGAAAGACGTGTTTAAAGGGCCATCATAAAATATTTCTTTTCCATTTACGGGTTTCTCTTTTGAGTTCACCACGCACTTGTGTAGTATTTTTTTTAGAACTTTTGTGCAGAATCGAAGATGTCTGGAAAGTTTAAACCAAATGAAGGAGACTGGATTTGTCCAGATACAAAGTAACCTACATTTTCTGAATCTTGCATGCTTGAACTATGCTTTTCATGGTAGACAATTTCGACATTAAATATATAGCTTCTAGTTGTGAGTATTGTTGTAGATGCAAGAACAATGGTTGTCTGGTCTAGACTAGAAAAGAGACTAGACATTGGCAACATCACCAGCTGGTTACAGGTTTAGTTAGTAGTTACTAAAGTCTAAATGTTGAGACATCGTGATTCATACACTTTACTTGAAATACAATACAGTATGAGGTAAAGTGAGGGATGGGATACTAGCAAACATAACATTCAAGCTGATTGTACCCACTATAATATATTGGCTAGTAAACAAAGCTGATAGGGTCACTCGTGGGTACCATCGAAGTGTACCCTGGGTACACTTTGATATATCGAAGTGTACCCAGGTTTCCATTGCCTTGTTGTTTGGTACCCAGGTTCTATCGATATGTACCTAAATTCTGAACGCTAGGTATGTCTTAAACCTTTTACTCCTTAGGTTTATGGAAATCATGACCGCGAAAGTGACACAATGTTCTATTTATTGAATATCAACTTTATGTCCTTCGTGAAATCATTTTTATTTACACTCGCTAGCTGAAGCTTGTGCATACAATTATTACACACTCTTTAATGGATGCATGTCATGTTGACCCCTTCCCATTGCGGCCCAAGTAGTACGAGTTTCAGCTATTAAAACAGTACCACATGGTATTTTATCACATTCATCGTTATGCACCAAACTAATGCATGGGCTCTGGTGAAACGTTTGCTACCCCTTGTAATTACTGGATGTATAATGTTTCACCCCTGTAAAGTGCGTCCCCAAGTCATTACGCCCCCAACAATCCGCCCCAAGTCCATGACAGTTTCATTCCAACCAATATTTTGTCCATGCCACTTTTGTCCCAACAGACTTTTTTCCATCGTCATTTTCGCTCCCAGACGTAATTTTTAGTGCATGGTTTTTGCCCCCATCGTACTTTTCGCGGTCAAACAAGATGTTCTGATGTCCTACATAATTTAATTTACCTATACACTTTCGATCTAAATATTCTGCTAGTTACTAAGTATCTATTTGTTTGTAACCCAGGAACAGATTTAATCCCACACCAGATAAAGAAAAACATGTCACTATGATGAATTTCACAACTTATGTTTTAGATGCGGCAATGTCAACTTTGCGAGAAGAACATCATGTAACAAATGTAACAAAAGTAAAAATGGTATGTATTTCATGTCATCATTTTTCAAATCTTGTCCTGGATTTCTTCTTTTCTTTTGGTCGCATATATATATTCCTGCAATGGCGACTGATGTAAGGCAATACTAGATCAAAGCAAATTGACATTGTTGCAGAAAAGAAGGAAGGTGCAGTATTCAAGAAAGGAGGCCAAGAGATTGGGAAGGCCATGGCTGAGAAAAGTCACGGTCTGTTCAGCGCTGACGACTGGCAGTGTAAAAGGTGCAAATTGTTTGGATAATTTTTCTTGTCTACCATAATTACCCTAATAATTCGAACCCTCTAATAACACCTAAATTAATGCCCAAAATAAAACAAAATTCAACCCTAAAAATACGAACATGATTTTCAAATTATTTGAGCACACTATTATTATAAAGTTTCCTCCCATATAAATAATCATTAATTTATTTACTGTTTTATTTACAATGAAGTGCACTTTATTGATAGATAATTTTGCATATTGTGATATTTTGATAATGTTGCCTTGCTATGTATACATTTGTCATATCAACGTGTAACGGTATGTCAAAATAATAGAGCGTCACAGTGATATTCTGTTCCGTAATATTTCAGCTGTGGAAATGTCAACTGGGCCAGAAGAATGACATGTAACATGTGTAATTCTCCCAAATATGGAAAAATAGAACAGAGAACAGGTCAATATATATAATGTTTTCACAATTAAACACTTTTATATTTAAATACATTTTGTTTAAATTCATAAAGAATTTATTATTTAATATTATTATGGGAATTTATGTCGTAATGTAGCAATATGAGCAAGCTTTCGAGCTTGGATTTGGCGCAATATTAAAAAAAGTAAATTATTATTATTATTCTTATATCTTTCTTTCCAATATGTTCTGAGATATATTACAAGAATATTTGGATCTGTTTTGTAGGTTTTGGCGGTGGTTACATGGAAAGAGATGAGGTCGTTGAGTACAAGCAGCGAGAAGAAGAGTCAGACAGTGAATATGATGAGGTGAGAAGTCAACCAGCAGTGAATGGGTACCCGGTAGGATGTGATGGTTATGTGGGTTTTAAGCTGTTAGCACTGTACAGACCGTAGCTTAGGTAGTCATACTCTCATGTGGAGTAGAGATTGAGATGTTCTTGAAGTGAGCTTACTGTGATCCATTGATATTTATTATTGAGAAAATGCTGTAGAAATTATCATTGCTATTTCTGTTTTTCATGAAGATATGTACATCATTTTCCATGTAGATAAGGTACATGTTATCTAAAAAATAATTCTAGTCCCAACAGTCTAATTATTGTTTATCAAATAGACCTTTGAAGATAATTTTGGTTACATGTTGTAACAAAGTTTACTGAAGTGACCAACTTAATTGGAAAGTCTTCTTATGTTTGCAGTTTGGCAGGAAGAAGAAAATTCGTAGATCGATAAGTGACAGAGGTTCGAAACAAGACGAGGATGAAGAGAGAACAGACGAACCTGCGGGTCAAGCAGCAGAAGAGGTGGGCTAACTTAACGTGTGTTCACAGCAGGCATGGTTTACTGCAACATTCAGTGCTACGGATGTTGCAGGTTTCCTCCTGCCTTAACCCTCTCCCTTCTGAAGGCAACCGTTGATGCCCTAATGAGCAGTGCTTTTGCCTAATCCAGCAGGGAGAGGGTTAAACTGACAAGTCATGGTAATAGTGAAAGATTCTAGAAATCTGCGAAATTCTGCTGATGTATTTGTCCAGAGGTGGATTAATTTGTCCTGGACATGGCTTGGGGCCCAGACCCTGGGCTTATATTCCACACCAGACATGGTTTGGGGCCCTGGACTTATATACCACGATCATTTGTTGCCATGCCTGTTACAGGAAGAAATATTAAGCGGGTCGGGTTCGAATGAAATTTGCCATCATCAAATTTCAATAAGACCTGCAAATTTTAAAACACCATAATATTTATCTCCTAATTGTAATTTTTTAAATTTGAATTTTGTGTGTATATGTGTGTGTATTATTAATCATCTTTACTTTTATGCTACACGTTGACCCAGATGAATTTGTGGCATATGGGTGAAATATTCCCTCGGAAACATAAACTAAATCATCACCAATACGAAGGCTGTGCATTGTGTTTTTGAAATAAATTCCATTCAAGCTTAATTCATGTTAGGTTTTTGTAAATTGAAAGAATTTGCTCAGTTTACCTCAACTTGATGTCTGTACTTTCTTCTTTTTCAATTAGGATGATGAGGATGAGGATGATGAGAGTGACGTTGATCTCTCTAAGTACGACCTCGACGCCAGCGAGGATGAAGAAGAAAACAAGAACGGAACCGAAGCAGCGAGTGGAGACGCAAAGAGATCTCGCTCAAGATCTACTTCTCGGTCAGGGTCGTCCAGCTATTCCTCAAGGTCGTCCTCGCGCTCAAGTTCGTCATCAGGGTCACGGTCTGGATCAAGGTCGAGGTCGCAGTCACGGTCAATCGACGATAAAAAGAAGAGAAGCGATTCTAGGTCCAGGTAACTGGTAAACAGGGACAGGTCAAAGGTCAATATCAAACTTCTACCTTCTATGCATTTAAATTTGTCCGTGTGGTCAACAGTGATTGTGCTTATTTTCTGGTAAGTTTGGTGTCAAAATATGGTTTATGTTCATATCAAGTCTACTCAATGTATATCAAGTCTACAAATAAAGTGGTTTAATTTTATATTTTTTTAATGTAAATGGTAATGTGCTGAAGATGAAAAAAAAAGACTTTCTTTTTAGCATCTTAGTTACATAATAGATAAGTTTGACAAGGTAGATGATTATTTTGGACTGGAAATAGTTTTTCTTTCTATACAATTGAATAATGCTAGAGGTTTACATAATTGTGAGGCTGGTAAGAATTCCGATATATTTTTTTATTAATTATACCTATCCTGGCCATTTCATCTAATTAGATTGCTGTGCAAATATATCAGGTCTGATTTAGAAAACTAAACAAATCTTTCCACATTTTCCCTGTCATGTTTCTTCCTGTGTTAATGGCATCCCTGTCATAGTTGCTGTCATCAATATGACATTTTCAGAATTGTCATTTAATATTTTTGTCGAAAGCTAGGGTTTTCGACAATATAATGTATTAATATCATCATATCACTTTGCCGTCATGGTAGGATGAACCCTCTGAACTTGTGTAGTGCAGTTTATCATCCTTGGTTAGTCGGTACCAGCAGGTGCTTGCAGGTTTACTGCAATAATATGCACTTCAGGTGTTGCAGGTTTGCTCCTGCCATAAATTGAAAAGTCAAGTGAGCAAAATAATCTTGAAAAGTGGTTCTGAACTACGACTAAAATAACATAGTAAAATCTAGAAGTATGAACGATATAAATAAGTATGGATTATCTTTTGTCTTCTTCAGGTCGCGCTCACCTTATGACGAATCCAAGTACAAGAACAAGCCTAGTAGATCAGGGTCATCATCAAGGTCACGGTCCAGAAGCCCCAGGTCAAGGTCGCAAGAAGACAAGGGGACAAGGCGGTAGAGGTTTGAAGGAGAAACACTGACACACACATCCCACACCCCTTCTACTATAATGGAACTGTCTATCGATGGCAATTTTATTACTAAATATGTTCTATGCATTGTAAATGTTTTGCAAGGAAAAATAGAAATAAACTTGATTTTTTGACATCTTTTGATATTGGAAGGTACATGTAGTTGAAATTATTATTTTATTTGTGATTTATATTTTGTGTGTATTATTATTTTTTTTTAAAGGTACTTGAAAATAACTGAATTTGTTTTTCCATATTTCAGGTGCCGATTTTGAGGCTGTTACGGACGTTGATGTGGACTGCTACACAGTGCAGTTGTTCCTCACAAGAGCTTGAATCAATCAATTCAGGCGGCATCAATATAAACCTGCTAAATTTGGAAACATGAACGTATCAAATATCATGATCTAAATAATCTCTGTTGATCTCAGTTGTTAATGAATGAAGTAAGGGGGAAATTTGGTAAAATTAATAGCTCAATTAGTGTGTTGATCATGCAGTGTTTATCGTTTTTGATGGTTAAGAATTTGATGTAATCACTGGTGACATTTAGATTTGTTAATTTATAAGTAAATTTGTTGCGGATGACCACTAGATGTTTTTGGCACTGAAATGACAATATTTAGTAAGGTTCAAATACTAAGCCCAAAATGTTTTTAAAAGCATGTTTGCTTCTCAATCCACATTTGAATTTAAACTTTTTTTTAAATGTTTTGACCCAATAAGGGCCTTCCAATTTATTTTTAAAGGTACAAGTTTGCTGAAATGTTCCCCGCCCCCACGAAAAAATCTAGAATTGTTGTTTGAAGTTGATGAACTTGTTGCATTATGTGAGCATGATGACATTTAATATTTTTCAAAATGTTCTTTTTACTATCGTTATATGTTACAATTTACCACAATCATGGTAATTACTCTTGGAAATCTTTAACCTTTTATTGAAAATAGAATCATTAGTTTGTACAGAGCAAAGTCTGGAAACGATCTAAAACCAGTAGAGTTCAACCTCTTGCCTGAAGCTTGGTTAGTGCAGTTTCTCTTGGTTAATATGGCTACATTCATAATTAAGTTACGTAGAATAACGTGTTTGGTTGAAAATGGGAAATGTCTTGTCCATCAACTGAAATCCAGAATAGGAAAATCGTTATTGTGATCAAATGTTATCATTCAACTATGCTGAATCTTTTTGATGTAGAAAATGGTATTTCAACTTGGATTATTTTAAAAGGCAGACAGTTCTTGCAGAAAGGATGTATGCCTTGTTTGTAATCACAGTTTGTTTTCGCTTTGTGCAATAGTGTATTGGTAGCGTTATGTTGCAGAATTTCTTTTGGTAAGTATGTATCAGTTCGGGTTGTAACTATTTCCTGCCTTGATTCCGTTAAGAGATCGCGTCCATTTGGCTATATTCACTACAGCCAGAGAATGCCCGCAGATGGTGGTATTGTTATATTGAGATGGTCTTGCTAAACAAGACTAATTCTTGGCTTTATCTGGGTAAAATATTTACGTAAGGAAATGTTAGTCGCAAATGGGTGAAAGATTCCCGCAGCGACATTAAACTACATTATCACTATGGAAGGTAGAAATAAGTTTGAGGGTCTAGCATAAAAATATATGGAGTACACTTACAGTACTTGATCGAACCATGGGAATCCAAGGGCAGGTAACTCTTAATCTATAAATAAATGTGGCATTTTTTCTCGAGTATAATTTTGTTTGAGATAACCTGTTATTGAAGATGTTGATTCTATAACTATAGTATCATTTATCCTAAAATTAAATTGCCATAAATTATCGTATGATCAAAGACCTGCTCAATAATTGTACATGTAGTGAAAGTTGTAAATATTTTCTGTAGACTAGTACAGTTTTCTGTTCCAAATCTGACATTTAGATGACATTCTGTGCAAGGTTTGATACTTGACTAAACGTGAATGACGAGAGGTTTATTGTGAATGAAGTTGTAATTTGAAGATGTTGGTTGTTAAAATAAATCTGATTCAATATTTCAAAATGAATAGATGCTTTGTTGTGATTAACCACTGTATGCAATACAGTCGACCCCCGTATATCCCGACTTCAGATAATTGGTTCGCTCATTGTGTATATATGCTATGTATATTGGAATCTGATCATATACAGACATCACATCCTCGTGAGTTTTGATGCCAGGCCCCCATGAGGGAATTGAACCCGGGGCCTTTGGTCCAACATTCTACCATCACGCTACCACTCATTTAATTCTCCATGCTAGAGGCAACTGGAGATGCCTGAAAGAGCAGTGTATGTGCCTAATCCAGCTGAGAGGTTTAATGCTGAGCTCCAAGTACTAGAACAATGTATTGGTCTTGACACTAACCACTATGCCATATCAACGATGGTGTTGAATACAAATAGGTGAAAGATACTAAGCCAGTTCCATCTTTTGCATACACTGGTGTGACATCTATAGTGGCGAGTTTCTTTCATTTTTTTTTATTATATGCAAACATAATTTAGTCAAATAAATACATTTAACATGAATGTAATTTTCATGATAATCCACATCAGGGATGCCAAGAGACCATTATAATTTAAGCAGAAAATGAGCCGGAGATGGAAGCCACATCCAGGGCAAATAAATTTGACAAATAAATCAGCAGCTCTGCGGAAAGTTGTTCTCTGTGACATAAATGATGACAAAATGTTGATATAGCATTTAAAGTAACAATGTGTACCGGTAGTTTTGATGTCTAAAAGGCCACACAGCCCAATCTCTATGAAGTATTGTCTTAAATATATCAGACATATTGTGCCCTCACCAGCACTGTGATAATGCATTAGAGAGGGACTCCGTTTTCGGAGAGGAAGAACTGCTACTGTAAAACTTCATCAGGTCATCGTGGTCTTCTTCGGGTTCAGTGTTCACACCTTGTGTGTGAAAAATCTTGGTATCTGTGACATTTTCGCAATCTGATGGAGAATTCCCCAAGACTGGTTTCTTGGTCAGACTGTCGTGTAATATTTTGGGGCAACTTCTGCTCGACGCAAACACATGCGAGAAATGTTCAGGGGAAGAGTTTGATAGTTGTGACACACTTGAGGATAACATCTTGGTCTTACGATCTGGAACATGAAAAATATAGAAGAGTAAAATTACACTGATTGTGATGAATTGTGTATGGTGGGAGGAAAACCTGTAATAACTCGTTTATGTAATTCAGGTGAATCATGGCTGGTATAAGTAGGTCAAGTATAATATCTGGGATGAAGAAACTGCTTCCCAATAATGTATAGGATTTAAACAGTTATTTTGCTAGCCTGACACACTACCAACTGCATTAATCTGCACATAAAAGTATGCCATGCCCAAAAAGTGACTTGTTTGGTGTCGCATGTATGTACTAGAGCATGTTTGGTGAGGATTTTATATAAAACCTTTTACTTTTAATTGCCAAATTGGGTTTTTTAGAGCCGCTTTCAAGATTATTTCATCTATATATATATATATATATATATACTTGTCAGTTTAGGGCAGGAGGAAACACACACCTGTAATGCTGAATGTTGCAATAAACGTTACCCGCTAGCACCAGCTGGTACCAGTGTTCGAAATTACCGCTGGCCCGGCCATTTCTCCCAATGCTAAAGGTATCATTATTCAGGCCAGTAAATTTCCAGCAGTAATTTCAAACACTGGCTGGTACTGACAAGATCAATGATACCGTATATTCTCTATTAATACGGACCCTCTAATAGTTCGGACACCTAAATTAATCGGCGAAAATAATTTAT
>JAVCKZ010110681.1:0-23281 GCA_034780755.1 Lepetodrilus elevatus | reverse complement strand
TTGTTCATTTAATCAATCTAACAAGTAATACATCCATTCGTGTCATCCTATTGAATATTCCTGATGGTAAAATCACATTATTTCTTATTTCAGACTGGAAAGTTTGTTCGTATCACAATGAACGTAGCTATGATTTGCCAGACTGTTGTGGAGCCTCCAGCTGATGGTAATATTACGAGAGACAACATCAAGTGCAAGATAACATACACAGCTGATGGTACGTACTACTCCTGCCGTGGTCATCAATGTTCCTTAAAGGGTAGCATCGATTGTCTTGTGCTTTTTTTCTGTGTTTCAATAACTGTTACAAATTCAATCCTATGTTTGACCGGATTATGGTCTTTACTTTGGAGCTAATGGAAATTTTAGGAAAATGCGAAACATTTGCATATATACACTGATCCTTTACCGATGTAATAATATAGCACTATGAGCACACTTCGAGCACATTATTATTAAAATGTGTGCGTTCAATACAGTACTTCAAGACAATACAGTACTTCTCGATGTATGTGAAATAACATTATTAAGACTACTTACCCTCCAATCTGTGTGTTCTTCCAGTCAACCCTGGAGGCTGGGCACCGGCGTCGGTGTTGAGAGCTGTCTATAAGCGGGAGTACCCCAAGTTCGTGAAGCGCTTCACCCAGTACGTCAAGACGAAGACTGCGGACAAGCCCATCATGTTCTAGTCTGATGCACCAATCACCGCCGTCACCGACCGCCCATGGGATGGGTGGTCGGGGGGCACGGCCAACAGATGTACTGGTAGTGGAACCCATCAAATGGATTGCAGGACGTAGTACCATAGCGGCAGACGCATGCGTCGTTGTGTCACGGACTACTGTGTCGCCCAGGAAACTGGTGGCCATTTATAGATGGTCGTGCACATGCAATATTTAATTAGTCACGCTTTATGTCTGGGTAAATAGTTCTGGACACACAATGTATTCCTCCATCTGTTTGTTAGGAGTCTGTGATGTTCAACCAGGAAGATTACGAGTTTCACTGATCATATGTGCAGAAGAAGTAATTGGAGAATAGGTGTTCGCATAATGAACGGTTTAATGCTCATGTAAATGCTTATTAACACGTGTTTATTAACACCTCACAAACACGTTATCCGCGTGTCAACATTACATTGACTGTTGGCTACAGACCACCAGGGTAGCCGAGCTGTCACATACTGCCCTCGGGCTGGGACGTGTACACGTGCTGATCATCGTCTCCCAATGTCAGTATTTGCCTGATTATGTAATGAATCGAAGCAATGTAATTATATATGTAACCACCCGTCATCTTTGAGGCAACCCGTGTCCAACTTCCCTGAATCTTGTACAGCTGTGGCCGACGTCAGTTTCATATTTATTAAGCGCACATCACTGTTTTCTTCCTCATTAAAAGTTGTAACTGTTTCTTTCAATTTTCATTTGAATTTTATCCATGACACCAAATTAAGTTTGTTATTGTTAGTGTTCTAGGGGTGTCATTTAACTTGTGTGGGTCGTCACGTCATGTGGTGTCTAACCATTCAAAAACAAACAAATTCTAAGTCTTAACTGGTAAGGGAGGCAACTGGTATTTATTAAACCTCTAATAATTTTAATGTTACCATATTCAGAGGCTTTCCATCGAGTGTTTCGTTCACTCTTTAGTCGACCATCAGTACCCTATCAAAATCTGTATTTCATCGATGCCATGAATTCATGTACGCACTATTTAATGTTTATCCCTGTACACAGTTCTGACTTGGCCGACCAGTCGAGTCCATCTCTCTTGCAGCTCTTGTTTTGAAAATGAAATATTTTCCTTTGACATTTTAACATCACAATGCTCAGATTCGTACTGTTTTCTGATACAATGTCCTCAACAGCAATATTTTCTATATCTTTACCCCCTCTACTGTTTCTCTACACAACATCCTGATTATTGGAAAATTGAACAGTATTTTCCCATTGAAGTATACAGTTTGCTGCTTGATTCACATTCTTCACAATGTTGCAGAGATTTGGGTTGTTCACCCATATAACTGGTTTTGTATTGTATAATAAATTTATTATACATTACAATTTACATATACAAAGTTGAAGTATCTGGAATTCTAAGGTTTATGTTAACTGGTATGTAGGAAAGTCTATCTACTGTTATCCATATTCATGTGTATATATTATCTATATATTGAGGTGAGGAAACAGAAAGTGCTATATATATGAATATATTTATATGTGTTTGTATTTTGCTAGTCAGTCACTGTCAATGTTGTATATGAATGAGGCTGTGTTGATTTGATACCTCTGAATGTATAAAATGATTTCTCTCTTCTTTTTTTCTCCACACAATATTGTGGTGCATTCTTCATGATAGTTTTGAGATTCACATCATGCTATGATTTACTTTCTGGTAATATTTCCATCTGTATGTTAGAGTTTCAGCATCAAATATATTAGATTGAGAAGCATGCATATACTAGTATTCATAATTAATTACACAACTTAATTATTTAATGTGTCGAAGCTAGATGTTTGTGATCGTATTTTGAACTGGTAGCATGTTCCAAATGTTTTATCTGAACACAGTCTCTCATCTTGGGCTCAAATGTATGCTGTATTTCAGCTTGTAACCATGGCGACTTACCAATGTACAATTCTGAAACATTCACAGTTAATTCATTGTTTATCTATTGTTAAAACAGTTGGTTTACTTCGTACACCACTTATCCAGAATGTCCTTCAGATGTAAGTCTGAAATCGCAATCGCTTTAATACAAATTTCTTTGAAGATTTAATTTAGTTTTCATTCAAAATATATTTATTACTCAATTATATTTTTAATTCCTAAAAGCCTGCATGTAATTCTAATTCAGCTGATGATTCTAAACTAATTATTTGAGTCCAGTTTAGTGCTTAATCTAATCAATTCTAACTTAACATGTACATGTTGTGAACACTGTATTCTGACTATTGAACAGGATAAGTTAAAACATCTACCGTAGTTATCAGGACTAACATCTATACAGTACAGTGCTCCCTCAATATAACGCTGAATTTGGGATCCATGAGATGCCACCCGCGTTATAATACCCGCATTATATCAATTGGAGAAAAAAAGACAAAAAATATATAATAAATTTAGAGAAAATAAAAGTTTTTTATTTAAAAAAAATATTTTTAATGGGGTCCACGTTGGACCCCGCATTGTATCCGAATCCGCGGTGCATCGAAGGGCGTTATATCGAGGGAGCAATGTATTTATTACTAACCAGTTGAGCTCCTTGCACACATTGCTACTTCTGTTTCACCTCCAAATCAACCACACTCTTTTTCACACAACTGTTTTAATATATACAAGACATTCATTTATTTATCACCATATTTTACTGATTATTGCAAAGTCAAAGGGATCACTTCCAGTTGGAGAAGATACTAGTTTATTTCATCGTCCATCGTATTAATGTTTCTGTGAGCTTTCTCTGTCCATGTGGCTCATTGCATTAACACCGCTGCTGAGTAGAACCAGACAAGGAAGATGGTTGCAATGAATGTATACCTTTAGTTGAACCTTCAGAATATATAGCTCGGGGGTCCCGTTCCACAGAACGATAGTAGAGCTACGAGAATCGCAACTCCTAATACGCTAACATAAACATTTTGACTTGTAGATCTATCATTGTTCTGTGGAATGGGGTCCATGTCTATCTTTGTTGCAAACATCTTCCATTTTCTGATAGATCTTGTATTGTTGTGATTGCTCAATTATTTGTGTACTTTATATCAAAATGGAATATATTTTGTTTAAATGAAACCAACATTTGGATTTTATTAAAATACTATTTTCATTAATGTATAATGTAGCTAAGTAGTGTGCTTTTCTTGGAAAGAGGTGTCTATTAATATTTAACTATTGCCATCTATTCTGCCTTGTATTGGGTGCCTGGAGATTATAATGGATCTCTCAAAGTTTGTTCTTGGCACACTTGATAAACTAACAGTTCAATTATTAATAGATCAAATTCAACTTGAAGACATTATCAGGGTTTTCCCTAGACCTTCCGATATGAGTCAAAATGACCTTTTGATTAGGCAGGTACAGCTCTTTAGGTTCGTCGCAAATGGGTGAAAGATTCCCGCAGCGACGTTAAACTCCATATTCACTCACTCACACTCTTTAGGTTACCTTGAGAGGTAATGAGAGCGTTAATATAAAATTACGATTCACTTTATATTATTAGTCTAGAATAATTTTGGATCTGCTACAGTAAATTTGATGGAACCCCTGATTTTCAATACTCCTAATGAAAGCAGCATTTTGATTGGACCAGGGAGAAAGTCAATAATTGTTTGCATGCTATTGCTTTGCCTTGCTAACCTTATTGGGTGTAGCTCAGTGTGCTTTGGTACGAGGGATATTGTCCACACTGATCCTGTCGTTTCAAACTTGGTATTTATGATTGCAATAGAGCTTAACAATTGTAATGCTAATTGCTAAGTAAATTGTGCTGTACCAAATAGAGAACACAATATATTTTACTGTAGGCCAGTTCAATTACTACCAGTAATTTTTCATACAATAGTGCTAAAGGTATTGTGTGTATGTATGTGTGTGCTGTGTGTGTGTGAGGGGGTTGGTAGGGGTTATGACATAGTCCAGCAACACTGGGAATATAAGGATAGTAAGATACTACGGTATGTGTGAATAGCCCCACAGTAGGAGTGCAGCTGCTTGGAGCTTTACTAACAGACGTTCAGTTGTCACTGATAGCCAATGGCAGATAGGGCGTTGTGTCATATGATTTATAAAACTTATGTAGTCTCCTGGTGTGAAGAGTTAGCGAATTAGGAGCACTCGAGCTGGCGAACGCTCTTAAAGTAGTTTATTTGGATTTTAATGTACTGTAGTGCTGTCATGTAAGATTGGTTGGGAAACATTCTGCTGCTGGAAGGCGGCCATCTTGCTAGTTGTTACAGATAAGTCGTGTCGATATACGGTACATGGTACACGACATATTGGGTCAAGCTCAACAGTCGGATAAAGATGCTTGTACTATGGAAATATACTTCTGATAGGACATGAGGCAGACTTGTCGAGACCACGCTTAATATTACAAGTATTATTTATAGTCTGTAAATTAAATATAATACAAAATGGACAGGTCAGTAACCTCTGATGGAGACTCTTTTACCTTCTGAATTCTATTCCACTTCCAGAATAATTTTAGTAATTCTGTGAATTACCTCATTATAAGAGGGCTTGTTATCAAATTTGAAATATGCGAGACACTGGTTGTTTCAAACATTGATAAAGAGAGATTTCCAGTCTGAGGTTTGCCTAGTACTAGTAGTGTCATCACAGAGTATGCCATTTTGTAGCTGTGCATTACGCTTGTTTATTTATTGAAGGTAATAATATACCATGTTTTTGTCTAAACATATGCAAAAGTGGATATGTAACTGTAATAAGTTCTCAATTGTAACTTGTAAATATTGTTTGGAACTTAAAACTAATATTTTTGTGGATAGTTTGATTTTGTATAATTCGCAACATAATTTCATGTGACTTGATCATATCAGTGAATGAATTCCAATCTGTTTGTAAAGGTTTCCGCTCTGTGTGTTGGCCAATCTGTACAAATGAAACAATTTAAGTACAGTAGTATGTGGGTGTCTGTTGGTTTGCTCTACATGTTTCTAAGATCTGTATTTTTCTACTTGTGTGTTGTTGCTATTCTTTGGGATATGTTATTATGTACGACACATTTTCCGATAGGCATGCCATACATATTTCTATTCTACGAAACCTCCAAATATATTTTTGGACAATTCACAAAACAAGTTATATTTGGAAGTTTTTCTGAATAGCCCATTGGAAGAGTTGTTTCTAAGCATTTATTCAGCTTTGGTAAATTTAATATTAAAATGTTAAAAGTGGTAGTTAGGTAAGTTTTATTTTTCATTCATTATGTTTGCATGGATTGACATGGGCTACATTTCTAGCAAACCAAATAATATACCAACAATAACATTGCTATTAATATACAGTGTATATGAGTAATGCACTACTATTTGTTAAATCACAGAAAGGTCATTAGATTCTGTATATTATTTCAAATCGCATGGTGCATTTGATCAACTGTAATTGCTGACAATTACTTTCAGGTGCACTATAGCAAAGTATAATGAATGCTCTCATGTGTACAGATGATCCTATATATAGATACATATGTATACCGTAAGCTTAGGAAAAATGTTGGTGACAATTCCAACAACAATAGGCCCTGTATCTCGCTTTCTCGGAAGTACATTAAACTTGAATTGTGGATAAATATTCCCATGTATAATTTGGAAGATTGAGTTACCGGCATGTACAATTTTCAATGTTCTCATAGCAGTAGCTATGTACAATGTACAAAATCTTTAGCTTATTTTGTCCTTTGTTCCAAGCCTTCATTCCCAGTTCCCAGGGTTGACTGCCCATTTCCCCCAGCCTTCGTTCCCAGGGTTGACTGCCCATGTTGTCTACGCGTAATGTCTAGTTGGTTCTGTGTATAATGTAAGATTTTATTTTTTTTTGCTTACAAATTTATCGGTTTCCATTGCATGCTTGTATTATTTCCTTGATTATGTTATCCCCTCCTTACATGTTATCTCAATATTCTATTGACAAAGTTGTAGACTGATTTTGCATGGCCAGACAAATAATGGAAATTTACCAGATATAATTTTTGGACTTTATCAAAGGTGTCCTAGTTTCTACACATTACCTGTACCGGTAGTTATGATATGGATGAAGTAGTTGGTAAAACTGATATGGATCCCAAGTTAACGTATCTTTGTGTCAATTAGTGCTATATACCGAAGCCTATATACGGCCACCTACAACTCACAATCAGTGTTTACATATGCTCAAAATACACCAATGTCTGTCCTGTCAATGTGATAACACCTTGTTGAAGGTTAGATCCCATGTTTTGTTTCTGTTGAGATGTCTTTACGTTTCTATTGAGATGTGTACGTTTCTATGGAGACATGTATATTTCTATGGATATGTGGTATATTTCCATGGAGATGTGTATGTTTCCATGGAGACATCCATTTTTATGGATATGTGCATGTTTCTATGGATATGTGGTATGTTTCTATGAAGACGTGTATGTTTCTATGGAGACTTGTATGTTTCTATAGAGATGTTCCTGTACATAAGTATGTCTATCCTCCCGGCTGTCTTAGTCGGTGTGTGTCGGTTGCATATAATCAACTTATCCACAATTAAACGTTCACTTTGTTTATCCTTGTTTGTCTCCTTTCTTCATCATCCGAATCTGAATCTGAAGTCCAAGTATGTTTGTTTCCTCCTATGCGTATGCCAAGTGAAATTAAAATGGCTAACAAGATATTCATGATGTAAAATGTATATATAATTACTACAGAAGCAAAAATAATTGTAAATGCACAAAATAGAGAATAAGAAATGAGAACATGAACACAAGAGATGGACATTTTGCAATCTGCAATTCTATGAAATTTGAGAATTCTTCACTTTCATGTTTCTAGTGACATCACACATCACAATAGCTTTGTCATATTTCGCAAGTTCATCACTAGTTTGTCACACTCATGACTCCATACATCCCAGCTTTACAGAAATACATTTTTCCTGTAATACTTCAGTTCTTGTACACTTTCCTTGATATCATCCAATGCTCTGAAAATATACAGAGGACGCATGTGGATTTTTGCGTATGGAACGCAGGATTGCGCGTTCGGAGAACCCCTGAACAACATAATAATAATCAGCGGGAATCTTTTACCCTTACGCGACAATAATAATGGGCATGCATTAAATATATAATTTAGTTTGAAAATTCAAATGATAATGACCATTGATAATATTCTTTAATATATTCTCTTCCCTCTAAAAGATGTTTTATCATAGATGTATACTGTGGTGTAAATGTCATACTAGCTTTTAAAAATGTATGTATAACCTGTGAGTCAATTTCTTCTTGGGTGCAGCTGCATATGACTTGGGATGCCATCTCCTGAAAATTCAAATGATAATTTAAATACTAGTATACATACATTAAAATAAAACCATATACATTAAGATACAAACACACACGATACAGACAGGCATCAGTCATTTCAGTATAGGACATCTAGTTATTTTGACTTATTTTGAGATAGCCACTTGCTTATATCACAGCTTATAAGTTTATGGTAGGAAACCTGCAACACATGTAGAGCTAAATGTTGCAGTAGTCATGCAAGCCCCAGCTGTAACTGACGAACCAAGGATGATAACTGCACTGTCACAACATATCGTGTCCAAAAAAGATTACAACCACAATTGGTGCCAGGTTCCAAGGGAAGACTTGACCTTTGGGACGTCAACTCTGGTGAGACGTATCACCACTGTGCTACCACCCCGTGCCATGGTCAACTCTGGCGAGACGTATCACCACTGTGCTACCACCCCGTGCCATGGTCAACTCTGGTGAGACGTATCACCACTGTGCAACCAGACTGTGCCATGGTCAATGCTGTAGCAAGCTCTCACCTACAAAGCTCCTTCACGGTGCTGACATCGATGATCCTATAGTGGAGGTGCTGGGTGAGTCGGGGCATGTACTTCGTCAGGAACACGCGGTCGGCATGGACAGAGTTACCTGCCAGTGGACAGACACCAGGTGGCGTGTGCTGCGACACAAAGTCCATGACCTGAGACTCCGCGCTGGATAAACTGATCGGACTCTTCCTGACAGCTTCAGTTAAACCAGACTACAACATACATTTGTCAATAATAGTAAAACACAAATGTTATTACCGTAATACAAAATATTAATTTGGCGGTATTTTTGGTTTTTGTTTACTTTGACGACAATTTTCAGGAATTTGACCGATAATTATTCTGCCAGTATTTGGACTGAAAAAGGCATTTGACCACAATTACCTGCCCGTGATGTTCTAATGTCCAGTCACCCATGTTATTCAGAATAGAATCCGATTGGTGTATCACCAGGTTTGGGCCCTGAATGGGATAAAAAAGAATTGGTCAGATAGGGAGTGAAGAACAACATCTTGCCGTCACTGATGTTACGTGTGAAAGTGCAAGTTTCCTCGTCACAGATCGCTTTTATTATAGATAAGAAATCTGAATTAATTTGCAGTTAATTTAATGTTTTCTATTTTAGTATTTATATGTACCAACAAAAGACATCCTACTACTATTTATACATGAAATTACAGTCAACTACAGAAGGGAACGCTAGAAAAAATAAATCAAGCTATAAAAATCCAAACTCTGGTGCAATGTATTTTCATTCAGCTTGTTCAAACATTGTAGTGTGTGAGATCTGTCTGGCAAGACTGTAATGTTACTCAATGATCCTATCATCACTATACTGTACCCACCTCTGCAACGATGTTGAGATCTGCGTCAGTGACCAGGCAGGCGATCTCCAGGATATGGTCTTTATCTACATCCAGGCCAGTCATCTACAGTCCAGACAACACTTCATTTAATATTGGAATTGTCATTCGACAAATGACTTGTCAAATTCTCAAAGATTTACCAAAATTAATAATTGTATGTTAATTAATTCTTAATAAAATATAAGTGCATTTGTATGCATTACATTTATTTTGAGAATGGCAGTATGGCATACATGTGCACTTCTAAAACTAACATTTGAAATAGGTCTAAATGTTTCATTATATTGTTGCATAGTTGTCATCAGTATGTAAAGTGCTGTAGGATGTTCTATTAGAACTTCTAAAACATTTCTACTTTCACTTTTATCCTACTCTTAGTAATTCCAGAAATACTACAGAATGACAACACACAATTCTGCATCATTATTTTAATCACACCTCTAGGTCAACCCAAACCATCCTGTTACTCTCAGCTGCTGTTCCAGCAAGACTCATCTTTCTTATTTGAGAAACAACTCCAGTCAAAGACCGCCTCAGAAAAGACATTCTGGCAGGTGCGTGCAAAGGGAGATAACTCAACAAATGAAAAAGTTGAATGTGTCTTGACGGTTCAAATCATGTGATAATTAGAACATGTTATTTTCTTCCTCTATTCTTTCTCAAACATTTAGCTTATATTACTAATAACTTCATACATTAATATTATATATTTTATGAAATGTATGTGTCTATTCTTATTTCATATGCAATATCATTGTGGATACTATATACATGCATAAACCAAGTAGTTCATATTGATCTGTTATTCATCTAGAGTGTCACATAAATATTAGAATGTGTATCCCTAATGAAGGCTGGCAGTATAAGCTGTACTTACAGAGCAGTCTGAACAGTCAAGGTTTGATGTCATCCAGCTGGAAGCAAAATACATGTACTGGGATCAAATATTCTTCTCACTACAAGTTTCAGCGATGGGATAACTACCATAAACACAACAAAAATACAAGATGAAAGTGTATCATGTTTTTATTTGTAGATATTGCTAATATAATAATATATCCAACATACATTCACATTCAGTTTATCTCAGCATTCACTTTCATGATCAAATAGTTCCTCTGTAGAAAACACAATATTTGTCAAAGACATAAAATGCTGACTATTTACTTTTGAACATATAATATGGCACAGTTAGAAAATATATCTATGGCATTTTGAAATTTGCAGGATGTTACCGTATTGAAATTCAACATCACAAATTTCATTTGAACCTGTATTAATTAAAACTGATTATGCACATTAAATCTATCAATTCTTAAGTAGAATTGTGAAATCATACCTGTATGTCACACATTTCTAAAGTTACAGTATGTATACAGAGAATAAAGAATAACAAGAGTTATTGTTTCTAATGGTAAGAAAGGTAACTTCTGCAGACGTTGATTCTGAGACCCTGGGACTGGTTTGAACTCGGGATGCTTGGCTCCGAAAATCGACAATCTACCACTGTGCTACCATCTGCCAAGACTAGTGCTACCATCTGCCAAGATGAACTTCAAGGTTTGAAGAAGGCATGGAGTGTTGTCATCTTGCTGGAGTTGTTGCTCTTCCTCTTTTTGCTTGAAGGTTGCTGGGAACAATTGGGTGAGCTATGTATTCTGGAGAAGAAACAAAATCAGGAATTAATTAATAATTTGTCAGTGATAGCTTGAGGTGAAATATCATACTTAGACAAGTGAAGATAACTTAGTTCAGAGATGGCAACATTTCATCACTTCCAGATACTGCGTGCTTGCCGACGTTTCATCTTACCTCTTTCCTGGAGGACACTGCAGTGTCTTCTGCTCGTCAAGGATCTGCTTGATCGCCCGTCTGCTCAGACACGAGTCCACGTGATCATTGAAGTCCTGGAGACTGCAGCCAATCTTCTCCACATTGCAGACAGGACACGCATAGAACTCCGCCTCTTCCAATCCTGGACATTGCACTGGAGCTGCTGGACATGGAACAGGAACCTCGGATTCAATCATTTGGACAACTTTTGTTTCCACCTTTGAAGAGTCGTCTCTCAAGGATAAAGTTTTATTCAGATGGTTCCTGGTCCTGGATGATGAATCATTAATGTCAATCTCAAAACCTGAATCTTGTATAAAATTAAATGAAGAACACTCAGCATTTGCATCCGATTTGCTTTTCCATTTTGAAGGTTCTGAACTAGCTGGCACTGTCTTGGTAATCTCTGCACGTTCTACTTCTTCAGTCTTCTTATCATCCAGAGTATCACTGTAGCATTCAAGCTCCCTCTCCTGAGAAATCTGTCTGAACAGACACACATCAACATGATCATTGAAGTAGTTGAGGTTCTTACACGACACGTCTTTGTGACACACAGGACACTGGAACTGCTTCAACTGAGGATTCTCACTCTGGTGGTCCTTGTGGTCCTTGAGAGCCTCCTTACTGACATCCTCTACAGGAGCATCTGGCCGTGCTTCCCCTGCTGACTCTGTCACATGATCAGTCACATGACCAGTCATACAGGGCATCCCCTGCCTCATACTCTCACAGTCTGATGAAGGAAGTGAAGCGTCTCTGTTAGTCACACTATTGCAGTCTGATGAAGGAAGTGAAGCTTCTCTATTAGTCGCACTATCGCAGTCTGATGAAGCTTGTTCAGACAAGGACACCTGAGGTATAGATTTGGATTTCTTGAAAAGGCTTTTAGATGTTGCATGTTTCTGTTTCCCTTTAGACTCGTCGTTACCAATGATGCCCCCAGCTGTCATCTTCTGGAAGAGCCCTGTGATGGTGTCCTGTTGCTTCGTCTCACACAGACTCTCAGGCAGCAAGTTGGACATCTTCACACCTGGTCAAGAACAAGCAGACATAATCTTCAAATGTTCCTCCAATTTCATGTAATTAATGTATATGTAATAAGAGCATGATAACATGAATAATATTACATATAATTAATAGTGATGAACAGTGACTGACCTACCCATGTGCCTAGCCATGAACTTGGGTCAGACTGACCTATTGAGTCTGGGTTGTATTGATCTACTGAGTTTAGGTCAGACTGACCTATGGAGTCTGGGTCGGACTGACCTACTGAGTCTAGATCGGATTGACCTATTGAGTCTGGGTCAGATTGACCTACTGAGTCTGGGTCATATTGACCTACTGAGTCTGGGTCAGATTAACCTACTGAGTCTAAATCGGACTGACCTATTGAGTCTGGGTCAGATTGACCTACCCATGAGCCTGAGCCTGAGAGGCTGTGGCTGTACAGCCTGTATCTCCACACGCAGCAGTTCCTGTGCTGCAGCATGGATGTCTTCATAGTCCGCCGTGTGCTGACTCAGAGAGTGGGCACGAGTCTTCACCTCAAATTTAACAGTCTTTATCTTGATGGCCACCGTCTTACCCTGAAGTAGACAGACAGACATCAGGCCCCAATTTCTCAAAACACTTGATTTTGCTCAGTTGAGATTTCTTCCATTGACTTAGTCGAATAAAGTCTAGTTTGAGATTCTACTCAGGTTACAGCACTGAGTCAATGGGAGGAATCTCAGCTGAACAAAATCTCAAACTCAAGTTTGTTTCAAGAAATCAGGGCCAGCTGATGTATTAGGAAGCATATCTAAATCAGCAGCTAATATACTAGTTTGCAATGATAAATGGACACAATACTATGATGCAGCAGTCACAAGTAGTTCACTTGGAATTTGATACAGAGCATGATGTATGTATCCTTGATCGTGTTTCAATCCGCCACCAGCTCCACATACTGTCAGACTGAACAGATATCATCCCCATGTCACCTACCATGTACCATGAACTATTTGTATCAGGTCACCATCTGTGTCAGGATATGCTAACTATCAGAGAAGAGAAGAACAGGATATGCTAACTATCAAAGAAGAGAAGAACATAGACATTATGCTGTTGCTAACCTTGAGTTGTTCCTGGGCAAGGTCTTCTGCTAGCGACACGCAGAGGTCAGAACACTTCTTGTACAGGTCAGTGGGGCGACTCAGCTCACGGAATGTTCTGGTTAACATTGAAATGTGTACTATAGATCCAAACATCAACATTCAATGGTAATATCATTTCAAGAAATAGATATAGAAATATACATGACGGAGATTGAAATTAACATTAGCCCGGGCTATTTCTCCCAATGCTAAAGGTATCCCAAGTACTAGTAGAAATTTATAACATTTGTTATTTGTATCACTATTCAGTTTTAAAGTTAGTTTCTATCGCTGGGCCATGTGATTATGGTGTATCTAGAACTATAGGTACAGGTGTGTGCTATTAATAGTACATGGCAAACAAAGTCATGCCTCTGCTAATGTAGTGTGGTCACGTGATATATCTTAAAGTAGGCGACCGTGGAAGCGTACCTCTCAGTGCTGAGGCTCTTCCTGTCTCCCCCCCTGAAACCAACGTGTATCTAGTGAGAAACATGACATGGACTACATTTATGACCATATATGTCATATACCATGTACATTTCCATCTCCATTGGTACAAATGGACAATGTTTATACTACAGTAGACCTCCCATATACCGGCCTCGCATAAACCGAACACTCGCCTATAACATACTGAATCTGAAGTCCCGGTCTCGTCTAACGCTAATTAACGACATATGCATATAATGGAATTCGCATATAACAGACAAAAATAGCCAGTCCCAAGTAGTACGTTATATGCGAGGTCTACTGTATATGATCTAGGAGTCATTACAAATAATCAATTAAGTTTCTCTGTTTTCTAATAGCCTCCATTAACTGATATATTCAGTTATTATATATTACATGTATATACATTACTGCTACTGAAGCAAGTGATGTCGGTGATGATTGGTTTGGTTCATTGGAGGAGGAAAGCCTGCAGCAAGGTATTACTACGACTGACCTCTCTACTGTGGTGGACCCAATGGCCAGGCAGATCCTCATGAAGTGATGGAAGGCCGTCTCGGAGTACAGGTGATACAGCAACGCACGCTGGACGTACAAGTCCTGACACTTCACCACCCCCAGCGCTCGCAGCATCGTCTCAGACACCTTGCCAATCCCAGAAATCTAGAACCAGTCAAATACAACATGTAGATTAAAGATAGGTGTTAATCCAGTACTGTTCACAATTTATAAAATATAAGTAGTTCCAAAGTTTTAATAATAATGATTGAGTGTGTTCATAATAATGAAACTTCAGTTGTGTTCTTGCCATATTATTTCAGTCATAATGAGGCAATCAATGGTGGGAGACATATGATGATTGATAACCAGGAATGATAAAGTGATACTACATTCTATCTCTCCCTGAATGTGAAACTGGTTTCAATAAACAGAAATATTTGCTTTCAGATAAGACTACGATATATATTTCATTTTCAAACTCAACTGTACCAGCGTATAATCGAACCTTTCTGATTGGCAGATCTAGGATGAAGTCCATCACTTGTTGTCTGTCTGGGAGGATCCTGTACTGACCGTCTGGCTTCTTGCGGTCAGAACACACCTTGGCCAGCATAGTATTAGGAGCAATACCTGGGGAGAACACGTCAAAGAATGGTCATTATTTGGGTATTTATTATTAGGTCGAAATCATTGGAGAAAATAATATTAACCAATTCACTGCACATAATTTCATGAGTATAATTGGCAACGGATGAAATTTATTTATATGAAGAAAAAATAAAATCCAGAAAAAAATATGTTTAGCTGTTTATATTAAATCAAAAACCTGTAAAAAGTGACCCGATGAAGGTGTTATTGGACATTGAATACAAACCTGCACTGGCTGTCAGTCGAGTCTTCTGTTGTATACGTTTCCTCATCTCTGTGACAGCATCCTCTACCGTTGTGCCAAACACTGTGACCTCATACTGAGGAATCTCCCGGTCACAGACAGGGCAGGCAGACCCGGTCCAATCCTTGCGTGACCTGTCTGCCCCGACCCCATCCAGATGTTCACCAACAGAAGTCACAGCTGTGCGGGTTGTGCTTCTATCAGCTGTCGAAGTCTCAGTGTCACTGTCAACAAGAACATCCTTCGGAAGATCTGTTGCCGAGGTGGCATCACGACCAACAACATATTTACGAATGGTCTCGTTGAGGTCGCACGTACACTTCTTACTCTCGGGGTCATCGTCCTTCCTCAGGACGTACGACCTGTCAGCATCCGGCCAGCTCCGCCTCGTCTTCACGTGGTCAGTGACGTCCAGATACGCCTCGTCCAGACTCATCGGACTGAAGTTAGGGTCGTACTGAGCCAGGATCGCCCGGATGTCGTTGCTGACTGTTTTATACATGGAGTAGTTCCCGGAGACCAGGATGAGCTCAGGACACAGCTTCTTCCCGATGAATCCTGGCATGGCAGCCCGGACTCCAAACCTCCTGGCCAGATAGTTGGACGTCGACTGAAACCAGGACAGTCCAGTAGATCAAATACACAGCATGTAAATGCATTTACCAATACAAATAATGAACCATAAAATGTTAAGATAATGGGACTGAGTTGGTTTTTAAGTTATTTTCCTTTGAATTTCAGTGATGGTTCATCTTGAAAGAGATTGTCACCATGGTAGCCACTGGTAACTAACCAACATGGATGGTCCTCCGACTGCCATGGGCTTGTTTCTTAGAGACGGATCCTCTCTCATCTCCACCGCGGCAAAGTAGGCGTCCATGTCGATGTGGACGATCAAGTGACTCAGGTCACGTGACTCCTCCAACTGCTCCAGTAGTTTGTTGGCCTGTAACCATGACAATGTCAACGTCTGTGAAAATGAGTCAATTTTATTGACAGAGACTGCCTCATCGACTATTACATTCATCAACTATATATAATGGTATAGTTTGCATAAGAAATTACATAACTAGAAAACATATTGTTGAATGCAGCAAGGGAGATGATACAAATTTATTTAAAGTAATTTTCTAGCCCACAAACCAAATTTCAAACCACACACATGTTGGTAAGAATCAGATTTCTTCATAATAAATTAATTACGGCATTAATTTATCATTAAGTGATTGTGTATTTATGTTCATTTCCAATATACTCACTGTCTCCAAGCCTTGTCTCAGTTGTACGTCGGTGATCTTGTCCACCCTGGATTTCTCTTCCTCTATTCGTTTCTGTACCTGCTCTTCCTTCTTCCTCTCATTCTCATAGTACCTGGAACCTAAACATAGCCCACATTACATTAGTACCTGGAACCTAAACATAGCCCACATCACATTAGTACCTGGAACCTAAACATAGCCCACATTACATTAGTACCTGAAACCTAAACATAGCCTACATCACATTAGTACCTGGAACCTAAACATAGCCCACGTCACATTAGTACCTGGGTATCATTTCTCGAAGCTCTCTTAGCCGCTAAGGGACCATAGCACTCTCTTTGCCGATAGCTAATGCATTGCTAAGAGAGTTATATGATCCCTTAGCGGCTAAGAGAGCTTCGAGAAGCGATACCCAGATCTAAATCCTCACGTTCAAAATGGCATTTAGCAGCCAACTAGGCTCACGTCATAGGAACGGCTGTTGTCTTCTCTGTGGGGAGATTTAAGCTGCTAATGTTTCAACATACTCTTATAGTGCCTTCATGCCAAGCAGTCTCCAGAGAAATCAGATCGCAACATATTTATAGTATTTACTAATCCTATCTTGTGATTGATTGATAAGTGTTGACTGTAAGCGTAGTATAAACGGTATTTGCATGTTGCGGTTGTTATTGGATTATCTGTAGACAATAAATCCACAAACACAATTGTATGTAAAATTATACAGCTTACACATTCTGTTAGTGTGAGCTTTTGAATCCTGCCATGTCCACATAAATTGGATACACGATATTTAGAAACCGTTTACATGTCTATATGAATTGGATACAAGATGATTATAAATCGTTTCCTTTACAGTATATGTATGCATAGATATCTTTGCAATGTGAAATGTCTAACAAATTCTTTAGCCCAACATATAGTTTAAACATATTTTATTCGAGATGAAATGGATATGTTACAAGTTATTACAACGTAGGTGAAAACCACTCCAAGAGAAGGGAAAGAAAAGATGGGGAGAGAAGAAAGAAATAATATGAATGATACATGTACATATATGTATTTAAATTTGTTAAATATTTACATAGATATATACATACAGCCAAACATTTTGGTGTTCCTAAGAAATGTCACAACATAAAGCTAGTCCAGACTGTAAGTCTGTTTTCGACTAAATGTGTGAAATGTCTTAAAAGCTACAGTAGCTACAGTAGCTCAACATATTGGCATTTCAACGCGCCTGTTGTGTTCCTAAGAAATCTCACAACACAAAGCTAGTCAAGAGCATAACCACGGAGAGGAAGCTCCGGCGACTGTCAGGCTTAGTTCCTCTGACATCCAACAACTGCCACCAACAGCTGGTGTTAATACCGTACATCTTAAGATGAGAGTCCTTCATCAAAGTTGCCCACTGAAGCCCGTGGAAGACGGCGGAAGTCTCTGAGCTCATGTGTCGATCTACTTTGAATGAAATGCAATATCAGTAATCCGACTTGGAGAGTGTTTTCTATGTCAGGAACCGAAGGTCTAATTAGAAGTAGTCCGGTTTCACTCATGTACGTAAAACCAGCATCCGGTTCTAGTATCGGATGTTCACTGGAACGGGGATGCAGGAGGGACCAACTGCTAAATACATTTTGGAGGACTTGGAGGAGATATGAATATAGAAGTATACCATCAGCGAAGCCCAGGCTATTATGAATACACAAAACCTCAAGTGTAGTCATACTGGCCTGTGTTTCGAGGATGGGAGTATGCATGATGGAGACACATGACAACCCTTGCGTTCGGATTGGTTCATTTGTAAGCAGTCCGGAGGTATCACCCGACACCCAACGCTAGGCATACTTGGGTATACTTGACCGTCTATCTGAGTTCGATTTTCTTTTTGAATTGGGGTAAAGTATCGCTTGCAATATTCTTTCACTTATAATTATATCACGACATGCCAGTTTAGGGCAGGATGAAAACCGCACCATCCGTAACGCCGAATGTTGCAGAAAACCTGCTAGCACCGTCTGGTATCATATAATCTTTTGGAGTTTTCTTTAGTCGAAGTCGACATTGAGGAATACGCGTACATACACTTGTGTTTTGGGGGCATCACAGGAACTTTTGTTTGACAACTCCTGACATTTTTGCACGGCCTGCCTTTGGCTACATCGCTTCCGGTCCGTGACAAAAATGTCCTCATTAGTGATGACATGTGCTTGACGTCAAGATAATTAGTCGCAACTCTTACAACCTCTTAGAAACTCCGAGTCATTTCCTGCCCTTTCCTGGAGGCTGTTTCCTGCACCGTCATTACTCTTGGCTTCAAAAAGATCTGACAGAGACATACGTTAGGAACCGATGGCGTACATTATGTACATAAATACAATGAAAGCGACATGAAACAGAAATATTACAACACATATTATTGGCAATTATGTATCAAAGTGTGCCCCCCTGCGGACATATCTCTCAACCATGCCTAAAGCCAAAGACGGAGTTATCTGTCTGTTTTTCACTTTAGAATACCGGATCCTCTTCCACGGAACGATCGTATCTATGGCTCCATGACGTAATGGGCAATTCCCCACGGGACATTGAAAAAGCGGACATTTCCAAATCCCATATTTCTTAGTGGAACTTATTTATTTGCAGTATATATGCCTTCAAACTGAGAAACCATAAACGTATAGCAATATACAGTATGCACATGCACCCATCATTATCAAGTTCAGAAAGTATAATTCCTACATTGGCAACATTACAAGTTGTTTTAATTCAATTATTAAAATTCATTTGATATTTTATACTAGGGAGTTGACTGAAACACGTGTTTGTCGTGTTACTGTAATGTCCGCGAAACACTTTCTAACAATATAACTTGGGAGTTTCAAGAGGGAATGAGAAATATTTCTGCCAAAACATAAAGCGTCTCCAGTTGAGTGTAATGCACAAATTGAGACAGCTTATATAGAAAGCCTTTTCAAAATTTGACAATACTTATTCCAACATTTTCAACTACAAATATCTGACTCAGAATCTAATGTCCGGACCGTGGAATTGCCCATAAATGGAGTTACCACTCTCGTAGCGCTACGATCGTTCTGTGGAAAGGAACGGGTGTGTTGTAAGTTTTACGGAATAGTGGAAAGCCAGTATATATGTCTATCCGACATGAGAACGAGGCTGGTCAAGTGTCATATCCGGTACAGCATGAGATGATGTTCTAGTCACACCCACCAATCAATCACCGATTCCTCCTGCCCTGAAACAAGGACTGTGTCTAGATTGGGTCGTTTTATCAGGTAGGACTGCTTGACTTGTTGTCTGTGTTCTGATTGGTCCTTTCTGTTGACAGCGCGACACCTGGTGGAGACTTGATACACAGGGTCGTATATCGTACTTGTACTGTAGAGAGTACCTAGTACGTCTGACTTCTGTCAAAACCAGTCAATATAACTTGTTGTTTTACAAATTGAACAACTACAAATAATTTTAAAAAAATACTTATCAGTAGGGTACGTTGTTGAAGAATTGCAAACTGTTTTTTAAAAAAAACTCATTCTAAATATCATAAAAATTGGTGACTGGATAATGGGTTTGATGGGTCGCAGGACGTCACATGTAGGATATTACACGTGTATATTGGAGAACACATGTCATCAAATTGGTGACCGGATGACGGGTTTGATACGCCGCTGAACGTCAGAAGCGGATATTACACGTGTGTATTGACGCTCAGTACTAAACACCCCATGCCTGTGTCATCTAGCTGAGATGAGATGAACACTAAAGCAGGTTTATAGCCAGATTCGGACGTCATGAGAACGTCAGAACCTATTTGAAGGCGTCGTCGTTGGAAATGAGACTGCTTATTCTTGAGAAAGATGGCACCCTTTGATGTAGGTGTTTCTAGAGATCTAAAACATCAGTGTCATCCAAACCGGATCTAGGAACGACAGTCCACAACCACTAGCGTTATACGGTATATGAATGCGTACGAAGTCGTACATCCGAGTCGATAGTTTCCAATTCCAATGCAATGGTAATGGGAGAGATTATCTGTATGCATCCCATGCTATTCAATTATGTATAATCGACAGATAGCAGCTGAACCAATTAACTTAGATTTTAATAGCCCTTCAGTGTTATCAGTACCCTGCTTAACCCTCTCCATGCTGAAGGCAACCGGATATTGCCCTAATGAGCTGTGCTGGTACCTAATCCAACAGGGAGAGGGTTAATACTTCCTATTCTTTACGAGAAAGCGACTACCCTTGTATATATCACCATTGCCTCGATCCCATCACACAGTTGTACCGTATTTTAACTATACGAACTGGTCCTAAAGCTATGGAAACATAGAAGAAACAATTCCACGTAGTTTCAGCACTGTACATGCTTGGTATCATATAGAACACCCTAACTACATAATAGTACTGTCATGTGTGTGATGACCATACCGCGCAGACGATAACATAGTTATCCGTTAGCGGTGTACATTCCAACTCATAGCATTAAGGAGAATTAAAGTGTACGGAAGTTGGCTGGAGGTTCGGAGCCCCGGAGAATGAAACATTACCTATAGACACACAGCTAGACTAATCTCCCGAGGTAGACGGACTTAATTGAATGTCGTGGTATAAATACGTACAGAGAGGGAGATAGGTACTACCAGGGGGTCATTCTTGCAATGACAAAGCCATAAAATTTAATACACAGCGGGAGGACTTGTATGCATACGTCCCCTGGGCGCTATTTGAGTCTGAATGATGCCAAGTAGCCATCATTTCTACATCTGCAGGAATACAGTTTTGTTTAAATACTGGGTTTTTTAAAGCTTTGAATACTTATTACAACCAGATTATCTTGGCTAGATGTGATTTTGCTATATGGTCAAAACAATATTTTAAATCGCGAGCTTCTTCCACTGCGAATTCGATGGCACTAAGTAACATGGTGGTAACGCCTTGGCCAATCATAATGCATGATGTTGGCGCATAATAAATACGCATCATTATTATTATTATTATTATTATTATTATTACCCACACATTGGTGCATGTACATGAATATGAAGCGAATCACAGACAATACAATGTGCATAGCTTCAGATCCATATTATATGGCGATGGCGTACTGGCATCATATGCATGTAACACACTTTGGGCAATGTTTACTTTTAAATTTCGATACATTTTTCAATTGTGAAATTGGATATACGAATGACGTGGTAATGGATGGAAGCCGTATTCTAACTTATAACAACCAGAGAAGATTCATCCAGTCCTGTGCAATTGTGTTTTTCAGGAAATTAGAAAAGGAAAGTGTGATTCATTCCTTCGAATAATCTATCTTCGTCTAAATAACTGGAGTCAAAATGCTGATTCTCAATACCATTACGAATTCTATTGTGGTTCTTAAAGTGTTTAGTGCAATGTGTTCGTTAGTTACGAGGCATTCAAGAACATTGATGAAGTAATTTTTACCAATAACTGAATCCTCGACGGAATGTTCTGCAGCCCAGACAAATTGGACACCACAGAGACATTACATTTCATTATTAGGACGGGCGGTGCACCAACATAGATATTAGGAAGGCACAAGTAGGAAAAAAACATTTCAATTTCACTGTAAAACATTACAATGAGGGACATTAGTTTGTTGCATCTTGCGATCGTTTTATGTGTTAAAGTTAGAACTTTGGGTATCGTTTCTCGAAGCTCTCGTGTCTATTACGAGACCACAAGGACTCTCGTAGCGATCTCTAATACATGAGGATTGTGTACTTGTACTTGTGTACTTAAAACACTATATTGTACTCTTAGTGGAGGAAGTGAGAGCTTCGAGAAACGATACCCTTGCCGCGAGATTACGAAACATTTTGAGTACGATTTCATGTTCAAGTTCAAGTTTTATATGGGAATTTGTGAAGAAAACTTTGATTTAAACATGAGTTTATACTTTCGTAATCTTGGCGCCAGGTCTCATTCTTGGGCCGTATTGGATTCACGCCTCGATCAACTAGGGTGACACTCGAGTGATACAATTACCAATAGAACACCTCCCGTTTCATCCGAGAGAGGTTAGGAGAGGTCAGAAACGCTTACACACTTGAGTGAAAGCTGAAACAATAAAATAATATATTCGTCTTTTCTATAACATGTTGACAAAATAATATTCTGGGTGAGAAATGAGTTCAGCCGAACAAGTCCGAGTCAACTATATTATTATTTGTTTTATTCACAAATTGTTTATTTTTTATTTTTCGTGCCGTTCGATTCAAATACTGTACTCACTTCGCATGCTCCACGACTTATTAGCACTCGGGACCCACACTAGAATCGTGAATAGAATCGAATGAATCGAATACGACATTATGTTTAATATCTCGTATTAAAATAATTAATAATTATATAAACACCCTCCGGTTATATAATCAGTGGAGAAACGGAGCCGATTATCATATTATAAAGTCAAATAGTGTACAATTCGACATGTTCGTGATATTTATCATATTAACATATTGCTTATTTCGAAATAATATAGTGCTAATGCCATGTTATTCTGATACTGCGTGTCTTAGTTGAATGTCGGGATTTTCATCAGGTACTATTACTAATCCTTGAGGTATGTTCATCTTGATTGTCATATATGTCCTCACAGACCGTAATCCGAGAGTAAGCGGGCTTTACTATGTCACATCAATCGACTGTTGCCGAGGCTTATGAAACACGAGTCATTTCTGAAGTGTTTCTAGTGATTGTTTCAACTGGAATT
>JAVCKZ010110670.1:0-10326 GCA_034780755.1 Lepetodrilus elevatus | reverse complement strand
CACACACACACACACACACACACACACACACACATACACACACACACACACACACACACACACACACACACACACATATTGATATACACACACCATCATAGTAAAAACTATGTTCATGCCATAATGCGAGGATAAATGTTTACGAAATCAGTTACAGATGTATGCATCAAAATGGTAAATAATGAGTTAATTTCAAACATTTGCAAAATCGTGACTATATAATTTAATTGCATTTTCAGTCATGGAAACATTATAACATCATTGTCATACAATTGGTATGTATGCCAATATATCTATATTCTACTAAACTATGCAATTATATGTATTTCTGTCTGTATATACCATGCGCCAAGCATGCCCATCTACACACTCATGACTAATGTGACTGAAGAACGCTTGTCGGTAGTACAAGGTATGCTTATAAATCATATCATATTTGTATGCGCACTTGCAAATATGCCATTTCATCCGCAACCGAAGTGTTTGGTGACAGATCCTGGAATCCAATCCGCTGCTAGTGGTTTTCTCACGGAGAACGCACTTCTGGAAAATCTAAAAAGCACTAGAAGTTGTCAAGAATTGGAGATGCGTAGCTCTTTATGTGCTAGATGGAAATTGCCTCCGATTGTTCAAAACAGTTAACACAATTAACTCGCACGTATATCGAAGTACAGAACAAACACGTACCACGTCGATTTGACCATTTATACAAGCACCGTTGCCAGGAAACGTTTCACGTTGGTATACCCCCAAGGAAAGGATTATAACCGTTTTTATTCATATAGATCGCTTACTACTAAACCTGGATCGACTTGAGGTTCTACAGTGCAAAGCATTTATACTTACTAGTAAATTAATTTCAGTTATTTTAATTATATGTAATAAAAAATAGCTTATTATTATTAGTAGTATTACTATTATATTATTATTATTATTATTGCAACGTTCATGGCATATCGTGAACATTAACCTATTCCCGTTGATAGGTTTACACGTCCTATTAATAATTAAATATGTTATACATTGCACTAGTATTTCTGTAACTACTCAACTATTATAGTAGCTAACAATTACGAGAATACTATCCAAGTAAATTCTCTATTCTTTAAAGACTATGGAAAGACAGACAGACAGATATTATTATTTACGTCTCACCAACGCCTCGCAAAATTACTATAATCAGTTAACATGCATTCCTATTAATTAGATCTACCATACGTTTTTAACAGTGTATAGGGATGAGGTACAATGTGGATTGAAGGTGCCATTTGTTCCCGTACAGTACCAGCAATGTTCGGAATATCAGAACTTGTCAGATAAACAGAGATTGTATACATCTGTATATGATAACTTATTGTCAGATGGTCAGAAATCATACGATCATACATTGTCAGATCATCAGGAATTGTCAGATGATCAGAAATAGTTAGATAATAGCATAATAGTATTGTCAGATGACCAGGACTAACCATGCGATCATAGAGTGTCAGATAACCTTATAATGTCAGATGATCAGACAATTTTACATGATCATAGATTGTCAGATAATCATCAATTTTCAGATGATAGCTACATAATAACATACTATTATTATCAGATGACCAGCAATAATCATGCGATCATAGATTATTAGATTATCATAGATTGTCAGATTATCAGAGAATCTCAGATGATGATCACCGTCGGTGGTATGCGCTTCATTCAGCCATGCATTCACTTTTTAAAGCTAGTAAACGTATGTAAATTGCCGATCTCATCAAAGATGTTATTTTCGGCGCCAGCGACTGCCAACTTAATAGCATGTAGAGCAAGTTGCTGCGAATGCCATGAAGACGTAATTGAGAGGTATTCGGCTAATCGAGGCCATGATGTGAGATAAAGACATATACTGTCGACGTTATGGAGTGGGGCTCTGTCAAATGTCATGCTAATCACTGCTGCTGCTTCTGGACTACTGCTTTAATTACATGTTTTTCAGAGACGTGTGCAAAAGCGGAACGACTGTTGCATTATGGTATAGAATTTCTAATCAGATCCGGACGATAAATGCAACAGTTGTGGAAGATGTTCGCCTTTTTTATTTCCGATCTTCTTATGCGTAGAACAACTCACACTCATTAAAGGCAGAATTGCATGGCATATAAAACCAGTTTCGTTACATTTTATAGCTTACAACCTCATTCAAAAAATTAAATGTTAATTTTTTTATCATGACGTCGGCTAATCTTTGTCGGAATAGAGATGTGAAAGCAGCCACTACGCGGCGAAGACCATCCCCAGGGGAGACAACCGTGTACGTATCGGGCCAGCAGCGATTTGCAAATTGATTAGGCTTGGTGCCTGGAACAAGTTATATGGATAGCGACAGGTGAAAGAGCCCCGACAATTTCCAACGTCTGTGATTCCGACACGTTTGACTGCCCTTTACAAGCAAAGAAACAACACAAAAGTTTCACAAAATTTCTATAATTACTCGCACAGGGAAGAAGGAATGTGAAACGATTTAACTTCACTTGTCTCCAAAGGGAAAGTATTTTAAGGAACAGCTGACATGGAGTGAAATCAACACCGACACACCGATATTATTTGATATGAAAAGACCATTCCCATGACGAAAGGAGGCCTGCTTGCACAGACGAATATGCAACGCATCGTTTGCCAATATCGTAAATTCTCTCGCCTAATGTTTCGCTGGGGTATTGAAAATTACACTGGGATCTCCCATAGTTCTACTTGCATGTTTTAAATGGTCTAGAAGTGTATTAACGTTTTTAACGTATAGCCCAATGTGTTCACTGTTCATGCTGGGAGAATTAATACTGTTTTCCCAACATACATGTACAATCAAGCTTTAATTATTCATATTATTGTTGATGACAGTTACACACTTGTTCGTTTATGAAGGTACATACGCAAGGTTATAAGATCTGTATCATCTTGAAACGATTCTGCCTGAGATTTTGGGAACCTAAATATAAATAACCAACGCATGCATATCAAACATCCAAGACATTTAATGTCAATAAAAAAACAAATAAATAAAAAATAAAAATAAAAATAAATATAAAAACAAATTAATTTTTGTTATGTCAATAAAAATATGGTAGACTATATACTATATATGATCACATAGTCATTACGAGCTTTAACATTTCAAGTAAATTCAAAATACTGACATAATTGTCACATGTATGTTCACGTATGCTGGTAGACACAGCTGTTCAATGTACATGCTAGTATATTGACCTGATACGTTCGTAAACTTGTAGTATAACGTCCTTTTGGTATTTCGAAAACAAACTCGTGTGCTGAAAATAAGAGTATTAAAACGTAGGTTCTTTAAGATAGCATCTTAGGATAGGAATAAACCAATCAAAGTTACTATATGCATACAACACGGACTTAAACTCCCTCGTATACTCCGCTTGACCTATGTCCGAGTGCGTACGGCCAATAGACCAAGACGTGCAACAACAATTCATTGTATAACGTCCATATCTCTCTATCCCCATCACTGGTCGTTACAAGCTTGAAGGGAACACGTCGTCGGTCGTCAGGGCTCATGTAGGACGAGACTTTGATATGGTACCACAGGAATCTCGGTCAAAGTTATAAAACCATTTAGACGTGAACTCACAAAGTGGCTCGTCAGAGACGGTGAAGGTTAAACTGAGCATAACCGACGGTTTGTGAAGACGTTTTTGGAGGTCAGTTTGGAGGTCTGTGAAGGTGAAGGTCTCTGTTGGAAGGCTGGAACTCCTTACCTAACAAGACGGATTTTGGAGGTCAGTTTGGAGGTCTGTGCGAGGGTTAAGGCCTCTGTTTGAAGGCTGGAACTCATTGCCTAACAGGACGGACGCCAATGCAGGGAGGGAGGACTTCGAAGGGTAGACATCGTGACGGGGTGCCAGACCCATTATGAGATTTGGTTTAATGGTCATCGGAATGCATCTGCCTGTCCATGGCTAGAACCAGCAGCTACATAGATAGAAGCACGTCTCTAACGCCCGAACAACACTTTGAAGAAACTTCTGTTTGTAGACGGCGTCCGTCTTGTAAAGATTGAAGTCCCCTTTTTTTGCGCAACAGACTCACTATCAACAGTTATGCTGAATCAGCATTAACTTTATTGAATGAAGTCTAACACCTAATTCTGTCAGGATAATACATATACATGGTACTATTGCTCGGAATGACGCATGCGGTATCGAAGTTACATAGATTTGGTTGTGTAGCATCAAAACCATGCAGCCAAGGACGCAAGACGTATTTAACAAAAACCAAAAAATAACATTTACAAAATATTTTATTGCAAGACGTATTATGAAAGTCGTTATACATACACATACTAGTAATTAAATAAAAACAACATTTTAAAAAATCGTTATGGTTAACTACATAAGCGTATTATTATTGCGATTGTTAGTATTTAAAATACGCATTATATTCAGGATTGCCGTGTATTCAGCACAACAAACATTATACCTCTGAATCTCCTTTTTCTAGGATATAAAAAAAACGTAGCTGTCAATTAGATGATTTATAGACAAAATAGTTGCCTCCTTCTCGCATCAGCTTATTTTTATTTCTCAGGTCCTATCCGGGAGAGTGTATACAACATGCAACAGTAATTAGCTTTTGAGTGCTGCGAATTATGTTTTTTTCTCGTGTACACGTGAGATCCTTGGATAGATTTGTCTTCCTAATTGGGCTGGAAGTGGGACGATCTATCATTAATAACAACGACTTGGTGTACACAGCATCCTCGTCCAAAATTCTGTTCCCCGCCATTAGTCATAACAGTGAGATTATGTGGATGGAAAATGGGGTCTTGTGCTAACGTGCGCTACGCTACGTTATCTCACGTCACTAGACTCCTTCACCAGAAGGAGAACGCTATTTGTAGCTGTTGAAGTAATGCTCTTATGTTAATGTTAGCTACACTATCTCCCACACTATTTAACGACATTTAGTTCATCTACTGGCTTATCGTAATACTATACTGGTACATGTATACCGGTTATACACCCAGAGGTCGAATGTCTATAAACCCGTCAATGTATATTCTTCACAACTAACTACGGTATTCATTGGTTTTGAAAAGGTGATATATTAGGGGATCTATTTGCATACAATTTGTGGAGTTGTCGCAATCACTTAATAGAGTATCGAGAACAATTTGCAGAAAAAAAGCTGTAAGGGAAAGAAAGTGCCTATACTCACGCCAAGACAAGAAACAATCTACAAATTATACACGGAGCTTGTCAGAAGTCTAAAAGCAAAAGTTGTTACAAAATTCTAAGAGAACTCCAGGAATGTTCTTTATTCCAAAAGCGGTTTCCCTCTCTTTCATTCCGATCCTCTGGAGTTAACCGAAAAGTCTAAACAAATAACCAGTACGGCATTGTTCGTTGCGATCCACTTCTTGTCAATTTTCCGGCGTTGGTCGTCGGAATCCGGGGAGTTCCGAGTATGCGCAAGATAATGGCGAAGATCTTGGCTATGGACACACGGACAGATACATCGTCATCCATTCGGAATTAACACATCATACCTCGTTTCGCTTTTGGCAGCAATGGGGAACTCAAGCTCGCCCCGTGACACATCAATTCGTCAAAACATGCCTGAAGAATCGGAAAGAATTTTGCCTAAATTACCCCCCGAATACGCCAAAGTGAATTGGCTATTACGATAACAAGATCATCAACGGTTCTTGTAACCTTGTTAATTACCATTTGTTTAAGGATTCCTCCATTACATGGTTCTCACTAATGCTCGGAGGAACATCTGATAGCATCATCCCTTTGTGAGGCAGACTGACAGGGCTCTGCTCCGCACCCCTAAGGAGAACCCAGCGGACATTATCCCCACCCCCGCAGAGCTGTCGGTGCAGCCTCACCCCAGCTCCCACTGCGTCCAGAGAAAAAAGCCTCTGGTTTGTATCCTAGGTACGTCCATTCCGTCATGACGATGTCAGAAGGAAAGACCTTACTAAAAGAATGCCTCTTAGTCTCATTCAGTATTCCATTGGGAGTCTGGCCAATATCAAACAGCTTTAATGATCATCAACTTGTGTAAAATGGGATAACGATTACGACCTAGTGTTATGCGAATAGCGCAATAAGCGCTCATGCTTGCGATCTAATTAACTCGTGCTGTTAGTGACAAGAGGAACTTCACGGAGCTAAGATGGGACCTATCACGATGAAACGGCACATATGCTGAGGTGTCTCTTTGACTTATCTTCTCATAGGCTGTGTGTCTTCTTCTAACACAATAATGGTGTCTCGGAGACACAGGCATGCCGGAAAACAACTCTGAGAGCATTACAGAGGTTGCGTTCGAAATGCATGTTATGCATCAAAAGGGTTAGCCATTGACATGAATATTGAATTAGGTCACTGTATATTTTACGCGTAAGTCGGCAGCTGGTATCTTGTCAATGTTCTCTCAGCCATTCATATACTGTAGCTATATACTATTATATGTTTGGTCTTAGTCAGGGTTGTACATTGTGTGCACCGTTATTAATAAAGACGGATAATTAATATAAATAATATCTAAACTGTACTATACTCAAGTAGTATATACTGATTATAATATGTGAATATGCATAGCAACGAATTTATTATGTATTGCAGTTTGTTAATGTACCATGTTAGTGCAGTAGTCATTCAGTAATATTGTGAACATTTTGTCTAATATTAATTTATGGAAACCTCATTAGACGTGCTGGCACATATTAATGTGTTGCCTTTAAGGTACATTGTAATTGAATGAATACCAGATTCACTACAATTATTAAACATACATAAGTTAACGTTCAGGCACATGCTACATAACTTCCAACTATAACAACGCTATGCTAATTACGTTATGCTAATTACGTTATGATCATTTACGAAGTTAGTTCTATACGAGTAATAATAATAATAATAATAATAATAATAATAATAATAATAATAATATAATATATTTATATAGCGCCGAGTTCCAGCTAGGCTGCTCACAGACGCTTAACATTATACCTGCCTAGGGAGCGGTTCGCTCTGAACACGCAGTGACCTAGACGAGGGATATATACACCGTTGCTATACATGTTAACAATACCACTATAGCAGTACAAGGAAACGATACCCTTAGACAATGTATGTTCATAGTCTTTACTCACCCTTGGGTTTCCACTTTGAATACGATATTTTACAGTATCACCGTCGTCCTTATCCGTAGCCAGAATAGTGGGTGCTATCTTAATAGGTGTTCCCTTCGTGGCAAGAAACTGGACAGTTCCTTTGTAAACAGCTGTAATGATGCACAAACATGATTCTAATAAATAACTGGTAAAACATCATTGCATCAATATTATTGCATCAATACATTTCCTGGCCAACACGATTTATTTTAATAGAGTATATATACTGCAGTCATCTCCCCCAGGCAAGGATACAATTCCGAGCATTACTACCCTTGCCATCATATACCACCATTTCCTGGCACTCAGATTTACCCCCTGTCGGCAGAGTGAGTTGTCTCCCCTTCCACAATAGAGACACGTTCGCTGTAGAAGCACATCAGGTGGCGCTGTATAGATCACCATGGACTTCGTAGAGCGGGGCAAGTAGGCCTTCATCTGACTTGCCAAAACCAGTCAACATAAACCTTTTTTTGTACAAACTTTAATATTTCATTTTTTCCACAAATATCCGTACGTTTGTTGGACTATATAGTAATGCATACTTTTGCATTGAGTTATTAAAAACAACCCAATTCTAAATATCATAATCGAAATATTTCGTACAGCTATGGACAAATATGATAGTAGTACGACATATTTCGATTATGATATTTAGAATACAGAGGATGTCTCTTGTACCGTTAAATGTTCCGTACATTAACTTTCAATAGGAGTTAAGACTGTTGTAGCGCTGCGATCATTCTGTAGAATGGGACCATGGCATGGACTTCGGGGTATTCTCTCACAAAGCCCTCTTATCTGCTGGCACAACTCCGTGGTGTAAAGCTTAGAGTGCTACCCGGAGTGCGGAAGGTCGGTGGGTCAAAGCCCGTCCGCGTCATACCAAAATACGTTAAATGATGGGAGTTGTTGTCCTTCTGCTTGGCGTTCAGAATTAAAGGGATGTATACAGTGGATAACAAGAGCACTTCTTGAAAGGATACCCGGGTCATCAGACGATAGCTTATTGGCATACATACGAACTAAACCGCCTGATCAGTTCTGAAAACGTATATAGGCCCTATGCTATTGAACACATTGTGAATCAACAATCTGATAACTCGGAACATTATCAGAATTTACATGTGCATTTAGGGATTCGAACCTATTGCGGAGTCTGTGCCAATTATTATTATTGTGCACATATAGTATAAAGGTTAAGTGCTATACTATATAGATATAGTCTTGTAATAACCCACATTTAATCTGCGTACCAAACTGTTATAGAGCAAACCTTTATAATATTGTCTTACAATTATATCACGATTCTAGAGCATTTCCCCCAGGGACAAGTCCCCCGGACATTTACCCCAGGGACAAGTCCCCCCTAGGACATACCCCTCCCCCCCGGTCATTTCCCCCCGGTTTCACTAAATATGTTTAAAAAATAACTTAAATTACCTAAAATAACTTTTCATAACCTTTTTTTTGTGTGTGTGCATATACATACTTTAAATCTCTTAATTTCATTATCAATTTAGGAATATCAATAGGGAATCAACCTCCAAAATTATTCGTTGACGGATCACGGTGGGTAAAGTCTCTGGCGGGTGTACAGCCACCCCTCACACATATACTGGATAGTGGATACCCTCGTAAATGTTATTATATTATTACGAGGGTATCCAATATTTGTGACGGGATCCTCTGGCTGTTGTGACTGGTATTCACATATATTTGTGGTCATGTTTTCTTATGTGGTTTAGGTTGATTGAAGTTGGCTCCTTTTTCCTTTTTCCTTTTTCGATGTTCAAAATATTTCTATTTTGTTTTCTGAATAAGGAGCTAGTGTTCTATACGGTACATTCAAGATTATATAATTCAGATTTGATAGGTGCAATAGAAAGGTTTCAATAGAGCCTATCAGCCTATGTAGGTATCATATGAGCACACTTCCGGTTTAGGCACGTTTTACGCATTTTCGTGATTTTTCGTGTAGTTGTAGAATAATTACGGTACGTGAGAGAAATTTGGTGTTAATAATTAAATATATGTCATTGGTACGGTATAAATGCATAATTATATAATTGAGTCTACTTCAGAAAAAATAGTGGGAAACGTTTGAGATAAGATATTTTCAGAGCCTTTTACTATCGAATATTTAAATATAAATTGCGGGAAATCGTTATACACAATGCACACACAACTTCCGGGGGAACATATCCCAAGACCCCCTAGGCTTGGACTTGTGTGTCCCTATTCACAACTGACAAGACTATTCTCAGCTACATTGTGTTTAATAATAGTCTGACATTTCTATTTTAGACACTATTACCACATGTGATGAAGTCCAAGAGAGTTATTTTCGTAAAATACACCTAATTAAATTCTATTAATACACCTTTATTTCTATTATTTATTTAGGCCTCCAGGGGGTTTGCAATAATATGATAGTTAAACTTGTTAGTAATTAACAACAAATCTCCAAATTTTCGGTACATCAATGCCATAATATAGAACTACATACGGAACCAAAGTGTTCTATTCCCATTTCGAAATAATACTTATGTATAGAACAGTTGATTTGGAGATATAACAATCTGACTTCACCATATCGATGAAGCTTAAAATACTAGTCCGTTCTATTATATAGGCTGACACGCGATAGCCCGAGTTTCATTCAACATCCGGTGACTGGTCAAACATGTTACATGTATTGGGTTTCAGTTTGAATACCGTATCCATTGAGTTGCATTAAAAGTTTAAAATGACGTTTAGTTATACTATTATGTCGTACCAGTGCGCAGTTTTCGCTGTCCTGCGACTCCTGGATATATTTCATAATATGAACATCAACTTCCTATATAATATACATGTATACTAATACTCACTTACCACAATGCATTCTCTACTAATTTCAGCTTCCTGTCAGTCATACATTATGAGATATGACGCCATGACAACGCTATAATATACAGAAGAAGAAGAAGGAGAAGAAGAAGAAGATTATTTTATTAAAGTATATATACTGGTCACGGGCCTATTATCGCCCAGGACCTATTATCGCCTACCCCATGCTGTAGCGCTTCCGCGTTCGTGATTGATTTGGATTATGGCATATTTTAAATAAAGAACACCTACTAATTAACAAT
>JAVCKZ010110659.1:0-10326 GCA_034780755.1 Lepetodrilus elevatus | reverse complement strand
TGTATTCACACAAAATTGCATGCATTTATATTATTATTCATACAAAATTGTATGAATGCCTATACAAATGTACATATGATCTTCATTTTATTTCATCAAACTCGTGCCATTCTATCTGGCAATTAATGGGAATCATTTGGAAATTTCAGGCTTTTTATAAATTAACTTAGTGAACTGAAATTCAATGAAAAAATATGGTATTATACACATTACCTGATTATACAGATTAACTGTAACATATATACAAGGGTAACAAGCCATACTAAAAGAATATTACGAGAGACGATACAATACAAATAAAGAACAATGATATACATATATTATTCTGAAAGAAAAAATTACAGGAACGCATGTATTGTAACACGACATTGTTTTCTTTCAATATCTATCTGAATAAGTTCCAAATTCGAGAAATTATCCTGTTTGACTTGTTAACGTGTATAGAACTTGTTATATCGATATTACTCCTGAAAGCATACCAATAGCCTATAATTTTGGACTTAAAGTTAGGTGGTATTTCTCATAATAACACAGTTTCAAATTTACCTTAATAAAGATCACATTGATTTATGGGTAATTTATTAATATTGTATCATGTTCTACACGAGCAAAGAACGATTACTAGGAAATGTGAGCATATTAAATTTTGTTCTATTGGAAAGGTTATAGAACCGCTTAGCAACAATGTCGTGTTACAATACATGCCTTCCTTTAAATTTTTCTTTCATTATTTATACACTATTAAACCAGGAAAATATACGTTTTCATTTATATAAAAGCCAAGACCGCCTTTGCGGTATTAAAAAACAGGTTTTGGCACATAACAAGGTAAAATACAATTTTTATGACTAAAAGGTACCGAGAATTTGTCAACATCTGATAATTACAGTAGAATCAACAAATGTATTTATTTTGCCGCTCCTATCCCATGCTCGTCGCATGTGTGAAAGACTTCCGCCGTGACGTACAGTAGAAATACAGCATAATCTGTAGAATTATTTTATCAATATTTATGAATTATAGCATATGAAATTAATACGAAACCAGGCCCCGAAATTACGACATTTCTCGAGTATGATTCCATACTCAAAGCAGTTGTTTATGGGAATTTGTGAACAAAACCTTGAGTTGAGTGGGCTTGTACTCTAAAACGTTTCGTAACCTCGGGGCCAGTGTCTTCAACAGTAGACTAGTATTATGGTGGAGTAAGTAGGTGCATATGATTAAGTACAACTATTCTCATGTACATGTCCAGTCATTGTTTGCTACAATACACTTATGCTCTGTTTGACACTCTGGGATTATATATTTCAGTGACTAGTATATTTACTTTCTGCCAGAGACGATTAAAAACTGCTGTAACGTGTATAACGTCGCAGGATACTTGTGTGTGACTTTACTGCTTGAAACACATTCACTGAGAAGGAAGCCGTGTCTACTCCAGATAACCCTCGATAGAGATAATTAGATCCTCTAATCGGCGAATCTTCACAATAGCTTCGAAAGAGAGGGGCAATTTGTCTGTTTATGATCGTGAGGACAAGAGAAGAATAGATAATAATAATAATCATATGTCTGGTCTTCGTGTCGTTGACATGTTTATTACACCACAGCTTAGACAACTATTAAATATCTCATACTTTCATATTTTGTGAAAATAATAAAGTATAATCCGTTTAACAGTTATTGTAGAATATGAATTCAATTTAATTGAATTTGATTAGTCGAAATGGTGTTTTTAAGTGTGGTCTAATAGCGTCTAATTAGGTGATGAAACGAGAATAAAATATCGCAGAACTCTGATTAGACTCACGACATAGAAGTACAATCGAAATAATACAAATGTAATGTAATAATATATAATGTACATTTATATATATAAAATATTAATGTTATTATTATACCAATTGCGTCTATTGAACATGCATTTCTAATGTTCTATCAGATTTCTGAACGGTTAGTTGTATGAAGAGGTCACAAACGGCGTACCCGGTACCAGTATTCGGGAAAATCCGTAAAGTTACGAGAGCATGTCTAGAGATCGTTGTCTGTGACTAAAGCGTAGTTTATTGACAGTAAACACCCACTTAAGTCATTCATATACATACACATACATTCTTGCATATCATTATAGTTCTGGGATTGCACTGTACTATAGTGATAGGACGCCTGAGTGTATAACAACGGTAAGGACTATGTATAATTTTATGCTTTGTTTCTATGAGACCATTTGACAGTTATTCAATAAATATAATTACTTATTTACTCTTAAAAGCATATTCACGATTATTACTTGTTTATTGTGAATATTTCAAAACATGTACGTTATTGAGTTCATAAGGCCACGTGGAGTTCTATATATATGTCTAGATTAAATATACATATACATGTATCTAAGTCAATGTAAATAGCATTATAATAAATCGTTTGTGTTATTCTTAGATAATAATGTTGCGTGTTTTTATGTTAAGTATTTGTTTGCTTAAACAATTAATTGTAGTATGCATACATCTTCTATTTTTTCCCCCGCTATAGTGACCGTGTCTTAACAGTGATAATTTCTATTCACGGAAATTATCAACATGAACAGAGCTATCGTGCGTAAGTAAACTTTCGTGTGTGTGCATATATATACACATACATTTATAGTCATATTTATATTAGTTACAAGCTTTCTTTGTTATTTGCGCGCATGTGTGTATGCGCGCGAACGTGTGTGTGTGTGTGTGTGTTTCTGTCTGTCTGTCTGTGTCTCTCTCTCTCTCTGTGCGTGATATAGAGTGAGAGAGAGAGAGAGTGAGAGAGTGAGTGAGTGAGTGAATATGGAGTTTAACGTCGCTGCGGGAGAGAGAGAGAGAGAGAGAGAGAGAGAGAGAGAGAGAGAGAGAGAGAGAGATTTTCCACAGAGAGGAACACAAGACAACATTAACTATAGTAATTCTGTATGTATACACCGTTGTGAGATCTTCTCACGCGCGACTCGTTTGAACTATCAGTTATCGGTCTACTGTAGATCTCCGCGATATAAATTACTACGTGGTAAAGGACGAACCCTATGTACAGAATATTACCTCCACCCCACCACACCACACCACACCCCGCCCAACCCCCACCACACCCCATCCTACCCACCCACTCATTGGCCACGTTTCATTCCATTACATGTTTCAAATACGGAGACGCAAATAGCTCAATTTAATAGAAAACCCTCATTGTTGGCCAGGAAGTGGCTTAACATTATATATCTGTTTGATCTCAATTGTTCCAGGTGCCATTCAACAGCTATACCTATATTCCCCTTACATGTAAATGTGCAATAAGAACAATGCATATACGGCGGCTCACGTTATTTTGTTCCATTTAAAATATGGCAATAGGTAACTTAATATTGAATTAAACAATGGTCAGTAAAATGATTAATGCACACATTTAGACTTAGAGCCATGCGTTGTGGCACCCGACCAGTAAACCCTCCAAACAGAACGTTATCCAGTTGCTGAATAGAGAACTACACCGTATATGGTGAAATACAGTGAATACAGTGAAGTACAGTGAATACAGTGAAGTACAACGAATACAGTGCATGTACAGCGAATACAGTGAAGTACAGCGAATACAGTGAAGTACAGCGAATATAGTGCATGTACCAATATAAGCATGTACAGCGAATACAAGTATATTGAAATAGAGCGAATACGAGAATTTCAGTGAAGTATTGTGATGCATTGGACCAGTTGGAATAGTGAAGTTATTAAAACTAGTTCAGTGAAGTACAACACATATAGGAAGTATTGGGAAGCATAACGGATTTAGTGAAGTATAGTGAAGTTCAACTACTATATCGAATACAGCGAACTCGGTTAGTTCGTTGAAGTACGACTAGTTCGTTGAAGTACTGCTAGTAGGGTGAAGTGAACTACGGATAGTTGGGTGAAGTACGGATAGTTGGGTGAAGTGAAGTACGGTTTGTTGGGTGAAGTAAAGTACGGTTAGTTCGGTGAAGTACGGATAGTTCGGTGAAGTGAAGTACGGTTAGTACGTTTCAGTGAAGTACAACACATATAGCAAGTATTGGGAAGCATAACGGATTTAGTGAAGTATAGTGAAGTACAACGACTATATCGAGTACAGCGAACTCGGTTACTTCGTTAAAGTACGACTAGTTCGTTGAAGTACGGCTAGTTGGGTGAAGTGAAGTACGGATAGTTCGCTGAAGTAAACTAGTTCGGTGAAGTACAGTGAATACGGCATGTTGAGTATAGTGAAGTACATTGACGTATGCCACCATGAAGAGGAATAGAATAGCCTGGAACATCGTCTATATTAGATCCTACACCTAGTATGTGACGGACATATATCCTACACCTAGTATGTGACGGACATATATCCTGCATCTACCAAGTTGGATTTCCAATACAATGGGTCTAGTCAGTCTCCTAATCATGGAACATTTGCAGTTGCTATGTTGTAAGTGTACATGGTGTGCGTGAGACTTTTTATATTTACTTGCTTCATTAGTACGGCACCAATGTTCGCGAAAGTTACATTTCTGTCGGGATATTGATAAGATGCGGCGTCTATATAAGTCTAGAGTGGCAATGCCTTTAAAAAAAATGTGTGTTGACGACAAATTGAAGTCCAGCAAGCAGACATGGCATATTTAGTATTTTACTTCTGTATGGCGGCCATCTTGAATTTTATGAATGTCACACATTAGCAGTGACAATATTATAATAATATTTTACGGTAGGTAATGGGCATACATTTTGGCCAAATGCATGGAATCTGGAATGAAAATTGAGTTGTTTATGCGATTTATGAAGGGAATTATCATAAATCATTACTTTTATTGGGAAAGTGGGAGCCATATTAGCACATGAATTAAATACTATCATTGGCATGGCTTTTCACACAAAATCCAAGTCTCTAAGTGCATTACTATGGAAAATATATCGGATTATCGTATTTCATAATTCAGTATGGTGGCCATTTTGGATTTTGGTGATTTTCGGACCTTAGCAATACAAATATTTTATTAGATTTATGATTTTGGCTAATTTACGTATCACTGAGCCTAAATCAGTCGAGAAACCTTTCGAACCAATTTTTCTCGAACCTTAATGATACGTTTATTGGACCTTCGCTTAGTGGACTGGCAGTACATAGATTCTGTCCCAATACTCAAAAACATAATCCAGAAATTTTTTCTTCTGAAGGCATGCGTTATCCTCGAAATTTAGATAATGACCTTGGACTGCCGTGTTGTAAGTGACCATCATCTCTCTAACCAGTTTAGAACGTTTCTAATCTATGGAAAACATTCCACTTTGAAACAGATTTCTGAAGTGTTTCAGCCGATGTTTATCTTTCTAATCTTATGATTTCTACGATTACGATATAGCAAGTTTTGAATAATAGGCCTAATATTGTCTATGCCGGGTAGCGCGCAAATATTCACTTAAATATAAGGCGAGAACTCAAATTTGGAGTAAAACAGAATTATCACAATAAGTTTACGAAAAGTAAAGAACACATCTCACTCGGGAAATTTGAATCAAATGTGTCATGACTATTTAAAGGCATAACATCACATATATTTATGGTTATTTTGGACTGCAAAATACATTCACTTGACATACATAAAACCATGTTTGTACTTACAAAAACCTTTCCACCGCTGTTTGGTAGACACATATCTAGTGTAACCCACTGTAGTCTACTGATAGACAACCTGAATATGGTCGTGTTGTTATTTGCTTCATTATGTAAATGCAAGGGGACATTACTCAGTGATACGACATAAACATATACTAGCACAGGCAACGTTTTCTCGCAATTCCTTCATAGTTCAGTTGGTGCATCAAGAGACAAGATAAATAGCGAAACGTTCCCTATATTCATATAAAACATTAATATTTTGATTATTGAGTACTGGGGACTAATTACATCAGTAAATAACAACTTTTGGGTGGATAAATCAAGCGTAATTAGTCTCAGATCGAAATTCGTTTGTCCATTATACAGGCCTATCAACTGTGATATTATGCCTTTAAAGATAAACATAGCAACACAACCATTTTAAACATATGTAGTGTGACATACAGTTGTATTGTTGATGCAAATGTGATTGTATGTTTAAGTTAGTTTCGTAATAGTTTGATTGCAATATTTTCACCTAGGAAACATTGGTTCTGGCACAAACAGAACGATCGTAGCGGTACGAGAGTCGTAACTCCTTAGCAACTCCATGCTAACGTATTTATAGTAGTTACGACTCTAGTAACGTTACGATTACGTAGCTTATTTGTTCAATATGTACTGTATGTATTATCCAAATACTCTGATTATATTTATTTGTGTACAACAGTACATATATAGACATTGTTTCTTTTTTTTCAGTGGTGTATATTTGCCTAACATCATGCAGCACGATCGTGACGCCAATGACGCCTAGTGTCACCACAGATAGCGGTGTCACCACTGCAAACAACTCAGTGACACCCAGTGTCACCATAGATAGGAATGTCACAAGTACAAACAACTCCGTGACGCCAAATGGTACCACAGATAGCGATGTCACCACTATACACAACTCAGTGACGCCTAGTGTCACCACAGATAGCGATGTTACCAGTACAAACAACTCCATGACGTCTAGTGTCACCACAGATAGCGGTGTCACCACTGCACACAACTCAGTGACGCCTAGTGTCACCACATATAGCGGTGTCACAAGTTTAAACACTTCCGTGACGCCAAGTGTCACCACAGATAGCGGTGTCATAAGTACAAGCAACTCCGTGACGCCTAGTGTCACCACAGATAGCGGTGTCACAAGTACAAACAACTCCGTGACGCCAAATGGTACCACAGATAGCGGTGTCACAAGTTTAAACACTTCTGTGACGCCAAGTGTCACCACAGATAGCGGTGTCACAAGTACAAGCAACTCCGTGACGCCTAGTGTCACCAGAGATAGCGGTGTCACAAGTACAAACAACTCAGTGACGCCTAGTGTCACCACATATAGCGATGTCACAAGTACAAACAACTCAGTGACGCCTAGTGTCACCAAAGTTAGCGGTGTCACCACTATAAACAACTCCGTGACGCCTAGTGTCACCACAGTTAGCGATGTCACCACTGCAAACAACTCCGTGACGCCTAGTGTCACCACAGTTAGCGATGTCACCACTGCAAACAACTCCGTGACTTCTAGTGTCACCACAGATAGCGGTGTCACCGGTCCAGACAAGTATATAGCGCCTGGTGTCAGTACAGTGAGTAACACCACCAGCACTACTCAGGAATTAACACATGGATACACAACCCAGTCCACTGGCGTCACTTCGTCCGGACAAACAAGGGAATATAATTACGTCACGACAGATACAATAGAGGAAGCTAGCAATAAAACCGGAAGTTCCAGTACAACAACGGAAAGCTTGGATCCAGGTACTGCTAATACTACACATGACAACGGAAGTGGCGGTACAACCGCTGAATACCTGGATATACGTACTGCTGGTACAACGCATGTAACCGGGAGTGGCTCTACATCCGAGGAAAACGTGGATACAAGCCCTGATAGTATAACGCATGGCACCGTAATTGCCAGTACGACCAAGGGAGACGTGAATTCCAGCACTACTGGCACTACGATTGACACCGGAAGTGTCGGTACAACCAAGGGAGACGTAGATTCCAGCACTACTGGCACGACACAGGGGACCGGAAGTGCCGGTACGACCGAGGAAGACGTGGATACAAGTACTACTGGTACTACGATTGACACCGGAAATATCGGTACAAAAATCAAGGGAGATGAGGATTCCAACACTACTGGCACTACGATCGACACCGGAAGTGCCGGTACAACCAACGTAGATTCCAGCACTACTGGCACAACGATCGCCACCGGAAGTACCAGTACAAGCAAGGGAGACGTAGATTCAAGCACTACTGGCATAACGATCGACACCGGAAGTGCCGGTACGACCAACGTAGATTCTAGCACAACTGGCACGACACAGGGGACCGGAAGCGCCGGTACGACCAATGTAGATTCCAGCACTACTGGCACAACGATCACCAACGGAAGTGCCGGTACAACCAAGGGAGAAGTAGATTCCAGCACTACTATAATAACGATCGACACCGGAAGTGTCGGTACGACCAAAGTAGATTCCAGCACTACTCTCACGACACAGGGGACCGGAAGTGCCGGTACCACCAAGGGAGACGTAGATTCCAGCACTACTGGCACAACGATTGACACCGGAAGTGCCGGTACAACCAACGTAGATTTCAGCACTACTGGCACGACACAGGGGACCGGAAGTGCCGGTACTACCAAGGGAGACATAGAATCCAGCACTATTAGCACAACGATCTCCACCGGAAGTGCCGGTACAACCAAGGGAGACGTATATTCCACCACAACTGGCACAACGATCGACATCGGAAGTGCCGGTACAATAAACGTAGATTCCAGCACTACTGGCACGACACAGGGGACCGGAAGTGCCGGTACGACCAAGGGAGACATAGATTCCAGCACTATTGGTACAACAATCGCCACCGGAAGTACCAGTACAAGCAAGGGAGACGTAGATGCAAGCACTACTGGCATAACAATCGACACCGGAAGTGCTGGTACAACCAAGGGAGACGTAGATTCCAGCACTACTGGCACAACGACCACCACCGGAAATGCCGGTACAACCAAGGGAGACGTAGATTCCAGCACTACTGGCACAACGATAGACACCGGAAGTGTCGGTACGACCAACGTAGATTCCAGCACTGCTGGCACGACACAGGGGACCGGAAGTGCCGGTACCACCAAGGGAGACGTAGATTCCAGCACTACTGGCATAACGATCGACACCGGAAGTGCTGGTACGACCAACGTAGATTCTAGCACTACTATCACGACACAGGGGACCGGAAGTGACGGTACGACCAATGTAGATTCCAACACTACTGGCACAACGATCGCCAACGGAAATGCCGGTACAACCAAGGGAGACGTAGATTCTAGCACTACTAGCATAACGATCGACACCGGAAGCATCGGTACGACCAAAGTAGATTCCAGCACTACTGGCACGACACAGGAAATCGGAAGTGCCGGTACGACCAAAGGAGACGTAGATTCCAGCACTACTGGCACAACGATCGCCACCGGAAGTACCGGTACAACCAAGGGAGTCGTAGATTCAAGCACTACTGGCATAACGATCAACACCGGAAGTGCCGGTACGACCAACGTAGATTCTAGCACTACTAGCACGACACAGGGGACCGGAAGTGCCGGTACGACCAATGTAGATTCCAGCACTACTGGCATAACGATCGCCAACGGAAGTGCCGGTACAACCAAGGGAGACGTAGATTCTAGCACTACTAGCATAACGATCGAAACCGGAAGTACCGATACGACCAACGTAGATTCCAGCACTACTGGCACGACACAGGGGACCGGAAGTGCCGGTACGACCAAAGGAGACGTAGATTCCAGCACTACTGGCACAACAATCGCGACCGGAAGTGCCGGTACAACCAAAGGAGACGTAGATTCCAGCACTACTGACACAACGATCGACACCGGAAGTATCGGTACGACCAACGTAGATTCCAGCACTACTGGCACGACACAGGGGACCGGAAGTTCCGGTACCACCAAGGGTGACATAGATTTCAGCACTACTGGCACAACAATCGCCACCGGAAGTGCCGGTACAACCAAAGGAGACGTAGATTCCAGCACTACTGGCACAACGATCGTCACTGGAAGTGCCGGTACAACCAAAGGAGACTTAGATTCCAGCACTACTGGCACGACACTGGGGACCGGAAGTGCTAGTACGCAGAGCAATCGGAACACAACTACAATAGAGCCATCTACAGGCGGGTCGTTGCCCCTAACAACGACACCCGTGACCACCAAGACACCCGTCACTAGGTCACCAACAACAGAAAGGGTAAGTGATACAAATTATGATAGTAGATATTATATGTTGTTTTTATGTTCTTTGTTGTGGGTTTTCTTGTGTTTTATTTTTCATAATCAGGCCTAAATGTAATGTCCATCTGGCACCAAATAAAATGGTTTATCCAAAATATGCGTCGATTCTAGCGATTTGATTGGTTGAGAGAAGGCCTGTGAAAAGTCGTACACGCGGCTATCCCGACACATACCAGTTATGACCTCATAGTGGGACATAAATGATTGTGACCTCCTTATAGTCCAGTCAATATAGCACTTGACCCTTAACAAATTGCAAAAAGTTGTTTTTTGATGGTTTTCTGTAGATTTGGGTC
>JAVCKZ010110648.1:0-10326 GCA_034780755.1 Lepetodrilus elevatus | reverse complement strand
TTTTTCATGGATGATGCTGTACCAACAATATTTAAGAAACTGCTGCATAACCACGGTTTGATACTTCGAAATACTAAGTAGGTCAATCGCGAAATACTAATTAGGTCAAGCCTCATACTCACGTAGCGGGACGTTGGTGTAGACAAGCTTGGACTCACACAGCACAAGCCGTGACAGGGGAGAGCGGCTCCCGTATCCAATTATCCAATATGGCGTAAAAACTCATCAATCTTGAAGGTCAATGTGTGGTCACTATGTGGTCACTGTGTAAAAGACAAAAATATATAAATAAAAAATAAAATAAAATAATATAAAATTTAAAAGTGGTTGAAACAGGATTTCATATTTTTTAATTATTCCCCCTACGTTCCCCCCATCATATGGCCAGAAGAAATATTTTTGGATTTTATTAATTTTTGTATGCACCAAAACACTAGAATAGGTCTAATACATGTTGTGTATTTTTGAATGATCTCGTACTTCATAGACTTGTGCCAAATTATGGTTCTCCGGTTATGCCACCTTCTCATGAATATAGCCAATAAACTCACTAATTAATAATAGTAATGCTGATGAAAAACATTCATCAATAAGTAATAAATGTGAATATCACATAAAGTATTACTGGCAAGTTTACCTCGGGAACGTACTAGTAATAAACATGGTAACCAGTACACGTTTCAACGGTTATTTATGTTTGCTTACCGTTATATCCGATATATTTTTGGAAGGTAGAAATGTTCAGTTTTGATATTGGCAGGATCACTTATATTAATTTTAAATACGATAGTTTTATTTTCGTTTAGTTATTAGAATGTAGGTTTTTCATCAACTCTATAAACAATAATAATATTAATTTTCATGCACACTTACCGTATCTAATTCATAAATGTATCTACTAGTAAAACATCCATATTTTCAAATCATTAATTCAATATGTGACCCTCCGCCACGGAATGAGTCACTCAGCTAATGCAAAGCTCTTGAAACCCTGAATCTAACAAACCTAAAATTATTGAAATAGAATAATTCAAACAAAAGTTATGAATCTTGAAAGATTGTCTAGCATGGGACTTGAGTAATTTCAATAGTCAAGTAAATGTGTTTCATGATGAAATTATTTATTCTGTTCTTAATCATGTGTAACCTTAACATTACATACTTAAGTGAATTTGCAGCTAGCAATTTGTCACACGACTGAACCGCCATTGTGTCGCGATAAAAGACGAAGATTTTAAAGACAAACTTCTCGGGACGATAACATGGATGGATACGTACATCTGTTAGCATGATGCATACAGTGGAACTAACAAATCACCCAAGAACACATTACTATACGGTGAGATAGCCGATTTTATGCGTGTTTCATTTCTACGAATGTTTGTTTCTTCCTCTAGCTGTCGAGGTAGAGGAGTTCTGTCAGTTTACATTACGTCTAGAGGAATATCGAGCTAACCATAATTCTATCTAAATTAAGTTCTGGGAGTACCACTGTAACCAGTATCGCAATATTTGTAAATACTCCCTAAATAATACCTGGTCGCGAATTTTATTTGGAGCTCTGTTGATCAATAATTATTACATACATTTTGGGACTGAGATGTGTCAATTTAGTTCAATGACACTGCCCAGTCATAAACATGGCCAAAGAGAGGGCGTAACCCACGTGATCTCGACTTTGGCCTTAGAACGCCTGTATTGGAAATGTTAGTTCTGACAATTTGACGACGAATAGGCGCATTTTATCAATATTTCTATATGAATTTACCTCTCTTCAGTGCCGCAATTATTCTTGGGTGTATATCTAAATCATTAATCGACATTGGGGACTCTTCGACATGTTATCAAGCTGTTCGTCTACGGTTAACGAAAACTGAAACATTCACATTTGCCGCCATTGGATCTTGTTGATAAATTATACGTTATGTTCTTGAAACTATAAATAGTTTTCTATTATGTAGTTGAATATTTCCGTATTAAAACAAATTCCTAAATGTATATTTACTATCTCAAAGCAATGTTAAATTAAATAAGATGTCTGCTTCACAAATGTGATATATTATCAATAAATATTACTTTAGAACATAACGTACGTCATACATATATTCTAAGGGAGACAACTCATTCTTGAATGTTTTCTTGTATAGTACTGCTTATTGTGTGTTCAAATCCCAGTACGTCATTTTACATACATGCAGTTATAAAACCGTAACGATATATGCATTCTCCATTTGTAACATTTAATCACTTTGATTTCAACATTGGTGAACCAAAATTGGCATGAGTAACAATTCATAATGTCACAAAATGTAATTGTTATCTATTACTAAATTGTACGTCGTCCAGCAAACGTACCGTAATTCCTTTTGGAACATGTGAATGATAACCTTGTACAGCACCTTGAACAACAGCTTGGGTTGTATACTCCCCAGGGAGTTGATAAGGAATAAATAAAGAAAGAATTCATGAGATAAATTCCATTAAAAATTTTATTGCACATGTATTGTTATGTTACATCATACATGCCTACTTAGCCACATACATCTATGGCAAGGTTGTGACAATGAAGTGATTGTATAGTGAAGCATTATCATTACCCGGCCATTACCATGGCTACCATGTCTACAAGAATGTCACATTCATAATCTTGTTTTCATAATGATGAATGATAAATGTTATCAGCTTTATACAAAAATTGCAATAGTGAATTCAGATATGAAAGTCTATTACCGGGTGTTACTCATGTTATTAAATAAAAATTAATTACGGCACATACATGAATTGCTGGATGAAATAAAAAGAATCCATTTTCAGTGAGACAACATGTGGGACCCTTAACCCTCTCCCTGCTGAAGGATACTTAGTTGCCCAATGACATGCAGAAATAGAACACTTTGATTTTATTCAGCAGGGAGAAGGTTAAACAATCATTGAAGAATAGTTTGCCTTTTGTTACCATGATTAATACACAAATTACTGGCATTGCAGAATTGTAGAATCATATGAATCCAGGGAAGACTATCATACCTGTCAATATTCAATAGACATATTATTTATTTACAATTCATAACCTGGAATGTTCATCGGTACTATTTCCATAGTTGTGTGTATCAGCACATTACGTATCACTATAATACAGCTTGTAACAGACAGGGTATCGTTTCTTGAAACTCTCGTATCCACGATGAGACCTGGGTGATCATATCAGTAGACACCACATGTTTCCGTGGGTAACCAGGGGTGATCATATCAGTAGACACCACATGTTTCCGTGGGTAACCAGGGGTGATCATAGTGGTGGACACATGTTTCAGTGGGTGTCCTGGGGGCGATCATAGCGGCGGGCACCACATGTTTCCGTGGGTGTCCGGGGCTTCCATACACGGAATGTCAATCATCCATGGCCGGTCTGAAACACACAGAATAATTGCAACAATTTATTCATTCCTTTATTTCCAAATAATACATTGCAGTTGCTGTTGAAATTACTTGTTAACTCTTAACGAGATGTAGCCCTGAGATTAGGAAACATTTTTAATATGATTTCATGCTTAACTAAAATTTAATATGGGGATTTGTGATCCAACAGAATTGAGCATGTAATCTTGGGTCTTGAATGTATATAAATGAAATGCACCAAAACTGATCTAGAAAAATGGTCATCGATTATCAAAATAGAAAGTTACCAGTCTTAATGCACTTACCTCCCTTATTGTACGGTGTAAGAGGCAGGTCGTACGGGAGAGGAAATACGGGCTGATCACGTTGAGCAATGGCTTCTTCTGCATCTGAGGTCACGGTGAACAAATCACAACCCTTAAAAAATACAAAAGTGTATTACTACACCCATTGAGCAAAAAGTATAGATCATGCAGAATTGATGTAGAGCCTGCTGTGTAGTTGAATTGATGTAGAGCCTGCTGTGTAGTTATCTCCCTTGGTTCAAGAGCAGCAGCTGAGAGTTCCACTTACAAAGTTTTCAGGAAGGAAGAGGACACCTAGCTCGTAGGACCGGATCATCAGCTGACTGCCATTTTTCTCAAACGCTCCCCAGGCAGCCTTCGATAAGTTGGCACTGAAACATTAAAAACATGTTGGCACTGAAACATTAAAAACAGGTTGGCACTGAAATATTACAACAGGTTGGCACTGAAACATATTACAAAATACAATAGGCTGGCACTGAAACAGTTTTCAACAGGTTGGCACTGAAATAGTTTTCAACACATTGACAACATATTTTAATTATTTACCTTGTAACAAGGAACCATGCTGTTTTCTTGAAGTCTGGAGAAGGACGTATGTATGTCTTGATGTGAGGACAGGCACAGCTTCTACCTCGCCCGTCAGACTTCCACTGGCTGGACAACAATAAAACTTCTGTCAATGTCTATTTAATTAGCATATCATCAAGCTAGCACAGTGGAAAGTTTCGAGTTTGAATCCTTCTGGCCTTTTGTGGTGTGTACTTACCGGAAGTGCTGATGGATGTACACCTGTTTCTTGGCCGTGTTGATGCTGTAAGGGATGCACCCACCTCCAGGGTAGCCCTCCAGACTACACCGCACATTGTTCACAGAAGGAAACACCTGCAGATATACACGCCATCAATAACGGGTACCTTTGCCAAGATTAATATAATTAAATATACGCATGCAGTCTGAACAAAATTCATATTTCTCAATGTGGAAGTATTATGGCTTAACAAGATCAAAATAAATATATTTCTCAATGTAGGGCACATTTCTTAAAAAGATTGAAACTCATATTTCTTAATGTAGGGTTATACAACTTTTAAATTGATATTTCTCAAAGTATGTCTAGATGAATCATAGCTTTAAAAGATTGAAATTCATTATGAATGCAGGGCCAGGGCACATAGCTATAAGGGATAGAGTTCAAATCCTCACCAAGTTCAAGGTCGGTGCTGAGGCAAGTCCGCCTAATCCTCGCGACGCCGACAGAGACTGAAGCCATTCCTTGAACACCCACGTGTCAGCGGTCGGCCCGAGAGATCCGATACTGGAGAACTGACCAATCACAGGCCACGATTTAACACGGCTGCCATCTGGGCCTTGAGTCTGGAGAACCTGTGCATAACAAAATCCCAGATATAAATTCGCAAATAATTTAACACAGGAACTTTGGTTGTTTAAATTCACTATACAAGCAACACTTTTTATTTCCAAGAGTTCGGTAATGGATTTTTACCTTTCGTAACCTGAGGTGGCCCCATGATGCTTTGCGGTCTGTGTGTCTGCCCGGCACTGATGCTATGATGACGACTCTGTGATAGAAACAGACACACAGCATAAATATACATAGAGAATCATCACAAACAAACATGACATGACAAGGATAATTGACGTACAACATTGTCGTCAATATAAATATTAATTTGATTAGAAAGTTTGCTTTTACAAAGAAGGATAATTTCAATATGCCGGAGAAGGTAATTTCTGCTTAAAATAAAATAAACTTCCTCGCGACTAACTTTGCAGCAGACATGTCGTGAGCTCGGATGTGGTTCTCCCACACCGTCAGTCGATGGGCTCTGTACGCGGCGATGTAGTCCAGTAAGTCTCGCTTGAAGTGGGTCGGAGAGTCGCCAACCACTCCACCACCAGAACCACCAGCGGAACTGCCAGAACCTGCACCAGAGGTACCAGAACCTTCTGTAGCAGCGGAGAGTTTGGGAAACACAGGACTTATCCAGACACTGAAAAACAGAAGAGTAATACGAGTCAGGTGACATTAATCCTCTCCCTGCTGAAGGTGACTTAACCTCTCCCTGCTGAAGGCAAGTTAGCTTGCCCGATCACATGCAGAAATAGAACACTTTGATTTTATTCAGCAGGGAGAAGGTTAAGTTGCCCGATAAATAGAACGCTTTGATTTTATTTTAGCAGGGAGAAGTTTAACAGATCCAAGTCAAGCATCCTTCCCACACATGAAGCCAGTAATACCACTCACCCCTGACTCTTCTGGAACCAGTCTCGTTCTATCAGATTAGATGTGTGGATCACCACTCGGAGGCCATCGTCATAGAGAAGCAACATCATCTTTCTGAAGATACAACACAGTTGTAACAATAATAATAATAACAATAATAATTAGAAGACGAAGAAGAACAAAGCTTATATAGCTTTGAACTCCACACATGTGGAATGGAAAAGCACTGACACAAAACATATAAACATATTTCTTAAATGGGATTTTAAATTGCATTAGTTCACATTTATTAATTTTAAAATCTCAATTATTACAGCATAGCAACAGTAAACCTCAGCAGCAGTTGTTAGTGTTGTCATGAAGATACAGGACTTTGGATGTCAGCTGCTAATTATAGAACATAACTTCAGTGACAACTATGTTCCATTATACTTACGTGTGATGTGTTCCATAAAGTATCTCAAGTTTGGCCTGCAAAGATACACGTTACATTAATTAAGATGCATTAATAAACAAATAGATTTACCTGTATTACAAGTAGATCACATAATAAATAAGCCAAAAAACATACTGTATGGCATGTATGATGATAGTTCATATTTGTTACAGATACTGATATGGATCCTGAGGCCTGTTCAGGAGGGCGAGTTTACGCGAGTTCACGTGTGAAATCTCCTTGGAAACGTTCATACTTCATATGTGACGTCACACGTGAACTCACGTAAACTTGCCTCTGCATCAAACAACGTAACCATGGATACAGTATCAGGCTACGTAACCACGGATACCAGCACACTGACCTGACAACACGTGATGTTGGAGTGCGGTCCTGTCTCTGCCAGCAACGCCGCTAGTCCTGCCCTCTGTTCTCCGTGCACCAGGGTCAGCGGCGCGGTCCTGCAGCAGGACAGCGGGACAATCAGTGGACATACAACCAGTGGACATACAACCAGGACATACAACCAGTGGACATACAACCATGTTCTACTCCAGTGGACATACAACCATGTTCTACTCAGAGGCTTTCAATAACACTATAGATATTGATAAAATATTATTTTAGTAATATTTCCTGTTTATGTTCACTATTGGTATACGGTACATGTATAATCCACTCAACATACCGTACCTGAACTCAGAGGGGTACTGTTTCATTAGCCAATCTACTTCAAACATGTAGTTGAACTGAAAAGAAAATAATAATGTCAGATATTAAAGCATTTGGACACATCACAGAACAATTGTTCAAAATAGCTGACATGTGACTAACTAGTCCTAGCTATACGGTGGAATAACACACTGACATCAATGTGTAACAATGTTAACTTTTCTAATCAATTTATTACTTACAGTATTTATTTTGTACATGTTGATAGCATGCGGGTACTTACTTGACATGAAGCTTCAAGCTTGCCCATACTAGGAGACAGAATATCTGTGAAAATAATATAATTGTATACAGAATACTGTAGAGCAGTATGAACAAGACTCCACAAAATTCTAAATGATTGCACAAATAGTTTATCAAAGAATATTAACTTTGTCGGTGATTTGGGGTTTAATAGTTTTCTACTGTATTTCAGTTCTCAGTGGTTTGCTTGTGGTGGGAGTAAAACCTGCAACAGCTTGATATTAGAAAAACCCATGAGGACTGCTGTCACATTTCGACGACAGCTGCAACTGTAGCTCGCGTTGAGCTGCTTTCGCTCCCGAAAGAAGGCACGAGAAGGATGCTATCTGGGTCACAATTCTTGTAGCATTATGATTATTATGTGGGATCGGACGTGCCAATCTTTCTAACACAGAGACCTAAAGAGAAACAGATCACATGACCCACCTTTGATATCAATGGCTCCGTGGGAGTTGTACACGTCGGCAATTCCTTTCACTTTGGTCATGTAGAAGCTCAGAGGTTGGTTCTCCTGGAATATTTCTAAGCCGGTTTTCTTCAAGCCAAACTTCCTGGAAGTGTCTTTCTTCTTGAAACTACCAGCCAATGCGCTGTCTACAGTGGATATGTTGAAATTAATATTAGTGCCAGACTAATAATTTATTAAGAAACTTAATTATGGTTTCCTAAAAATAGTATTAAAAAGATAGACAAATGTTTCAAAAGCCATAATGCAACTCCTGTTCAAATTAATATTTTAGAATTGCAATACTGGTGAATATATTGAAAACATATTTCAATTCTTTATTTAAAAGTTAAATACGGTATGTTTAGAAATTCATGTCATGCCACCATTGAAAAGAATGGAACATAGTGATACATTCAGGTAGATTGTAAGTGGGGGTACATTTAACGTAACAAAGTACGGTACACATATATTTTTAAATACAAATTTATAATGTCCTTATATTTATTACACGGTGACAGCAGGACAACTACCTGAATGGCTGAATTCTGCAAGATGCGTTGGATTTTTCCTGAAACACCTTGATCCATATTCGCAGACTTTTTTTGAATTTGGAGTTAACTTAGAATGCAGTGAACTAGAAGGATTTAGTTTTACTTTTGATTTGCTTCGAGTTTGTTCACAATCAGAATCACTATCAGAAACATTGTGGATGCCACTTGGAACTTTCTTCAAACTACGAGATTCACCAGATGATTGCCTTGAAACGTCTGACGGATGTTTCTCTGAACTGAAAGAGTTGTCTTTCTTGGCTGGAGATTTCTTATGTTTCGAGAAGATACTAGTTTTGGATTCGGATCCAAAATGAATAACTTCATGAGAGCTTTTTAGCTTCTTCTTAGGAGAATTACTGCCACTTTCTGATTTCCTTTTCTTCAATGTAATCGATGACGTCAATAGATGTGTATTTTTCTGTCTAATACTTTCAGATTCCGAATCGCTGTCCGATAAACCGTGGGTTTTACTTTGTGTCTTCTTCTGTCTGATACTTTCAGATTCCGAATCGCTGTCTGATAAATCGTGGGTTTTACTTTGTGTCTTCTTCACAGGATGAACATCAGGACGATTCTTGACGCCTCGAACCGTCTGACCTGACATTGTCTTTGTATTCAAACCATTTGAAGGCTTAACAGGCTTGCTTTCACTCTTGACGTCATCAAACAGATCAGGAGAGTCATTCTGCACCAAATCATCCGGTGGCAAAGTAGAATCAGAATCTGTATCGGAGACACTGTGGGTATTGTAGAACGACATCACTAGTACTAGTTCATAGTACGCCTCCTTCAATAGCTTTATTTATTCTTTGTCAAGCTGAAAGTATTACAAGTATTAAACAGAGTTAAATAACCCTACATTATAAACTAAATGTGATGATTACATGTGAGCAATATTGTATTTATGTGAAGCCTTATATGTTAACATATTTTGTAAACAATTATTGAATAGTTGATCATAAAAATAGATCTTATGAAATATAACTAGGACGGTGACGATTTTTGTCAATAATTATTTTATCATTGGAAGACAGTGGTATTCAAGCCAATACACATGATTCCACATTGGCACCTAAACCTACAACAATAGTGTACAGTGAACATATAGCTTGCACATCTTACTTTGTCGTTTGTAAACAGAGCCATGTTGTCACTTTTCAGGAAAAGAGAGTTACCCGCCCTTAACTCAGTGAAGTTACGTATAAAAATAAGTAAAAAATAAATAGTTAGTAATTATTTGAGTCAATATTTTGTATTAATATTTTAAAAGGAAAACAAAATATTTAATTAATGATATTATTTACTAAATATACGAAACAGAATGCAATGTCTAAACAGGTTCCAAACACTCTTTGCACTATTCTGCATTATCAGAATGCAGACGGGAACCAGCTCAAACTTCACATTCCAAGCAAATATGGCGGCATCAACAAACAAGTTTTCGAGCACCTACTTTTAGATTCGATTGCATTTATTTAACTTTGAGGTTTACACACCTCTCTACACAGGCACAGCTTTCCAGCAAAGACAAATATAGTGAGCTTGAAACACGTTTTGTGAGAACATATCCTTGATGTTTGTGCGCTCGTGCACGAAATCCATGCCCAGACTTGCTTCTCAGATTCTGAAGTTCTCATCACCAACTTCACTTCAGCTGATCTTCGTTTTATTTTTAAAGACACAATATCACAGATATGTATGGTCGTTTGGGACTAGTTCTGGCCACTAGTTCTTAGCTACAACTGTAAAATACATTCACTTGACATACATAATATCATGTTTGTACTTCCAAAAACCTTGCCACCGCTGTTTGGTAGCTTGCATGTGACGTCAATCAATACGTCACATAGCATTGCGGGTGGCAAGACAATGGGATTTTCCGCCGTAGCTCACGTCATCACATTGTTTTCTGCCACCCAAACCGTTTTTTGCCACCCGACGATTGTTCCGTGCAAGGCCTCAAT